>WEIB01000585.1:0-33065 GCA_015476505.1 Urochloa ruziziensis
GATCTAAACATGAGTGATCGAGAGATGTTGAGAAATAACAAGGGAATGCCTCGTTTTCTTTATAAAATTATCAAAAAAAAACTCCAAATGCCAAGAGGAAGAAGTGCTCGACCAATCAATGAGTTGTTCTAAGACTCAATTGATGAAGATGAGGGTGTTAGCCACCAGAATCCAAGGTATGAAAGAAAACTCAGAAATATGACTTGTATATACCTTGAGCTCATGACCCTGACCTTGCAAAAGTCCCGGTGATTTAAATCATTCTTTGCTAAGGGACTAGCAAAGTTCAGGTAGGGGGCGTGTTGGTGGTCGTTACGATACGGTTTCACCACCAACATTCCGTCACATTTCAGGCTCATCTTGCTCATAACAAAGTAGAAGTGATTATTTCTAATGAGTTCCACAAGTTTTGTATAATTTGTGAGTGCAGGAGCAAGTAAGCAAAAGCTGAGCCATGTTTGACACAAAGCCAGGCCGGCAGGCCCCCTTCTGTAGCCAGTTGCCACGTCCTTGGTCCAGGAGTTCACAAACACAACACAGATGATCATGAGACGTGCGATCAACGTCGGTTTAATCCAAAGAACCCGAAAGGCCTAAGCTACATTTGCATGGATTGAAGGGCCCACCAACATTGGATTCTCGGACAGCTTCAATCCAAAGCAACCGTTACCGACCTCAGGGTGCAATCCAGAGCGTCCCTGAAGAAGGCGGTGCCACGGGGCAGCAAGGCCAGGCCGATCGGCCTGGCCTAGGCCGGCCGGCCTCCCCCAGAGGCCGCCACCTGTCCCCCTTCGCGTGGCAGTTAAGCAGAGTGTTAGCTTACACTTGACGCCTGCAACCGCCCCTGAAGGCTATAAAAGGGACCCTCCTTCACCTTGAGAAAGCATCCATCAAATCATCCAAAGGAGAGAAGAGTAGCTTAGTGAGTTTGTGCTCTCATCTTTAGAGTAGAGTAGGGAGAGAGTGGGTGAGTTGCTCGGGTGACAGCCGAGCTTTGTAGAGAGAGTCCGGGATTTCTCTCTCGGTCTCGTCTCAACATTTCCGCCCCCGAGGAATATATTCAAGAGTTATCTTCAGTAAGTCCTCGGTCTCTTGCCTTTAGTACTTCGCTAGTTTACAACTTACTTTCAGCAAGTTATCATATTTATCTTTGATCTGCGGGTACCTGAGTCTGCGCGAGTGACAGCGACTCTTGTTTGGGGTTTCCTCTATAGCCCTTCGCGTTGGGTGGAGGTCAGTGACTGAAAGCTTAGGCGTGGTGCCTGTGCTGGCTAGTCATCTCAGGTTGTGTTGCACCCCACGGAACTGCAGTGGTAGGCGGCAGGTGGTGACAGCCCTGTCCGTCCTTTGTACTCCACCACGTTCGGGTGTACTCATAACAGTAGTGCTGAGCCCGGAAGAACCCTTCTCTCACCCTGTTCTGAGTTCTTCCCGTTCTAGCCGTCGAAGCAGATCAGGTTAGGTATCGATAGTTTGTCTGGGGTAACGAGTAGCTAACTAAAGTCAAGCTCTCTACCCATTTATCCTTTTTCTCCTTGGTGGATCCGGTTAGAAAAGTTCTAGGCTAGTCGCGTCTGCTGTTCCTTGGATTCGATATCTAGGTTCTTACTCCCCTGGTGAAAGGCTACATCGGACTCCGTGCGCTTGTGGATTTTAGTTAGGCTAAGGAGTGCCAACTGGGGTCTCCTTAGGACGGAAAGAGAAATTCTCTGTTTCTCCGTTGATCCTGAGTTGAATAGTCCCTTCTCCCACATCGATGTTTGCATTCACGGTACTCAAGAATGGTCTTCCCAGAATGAGAGAGTTCTTGGCTTCAGCTTCCATGTCAAGGACGATGAAATCCACAGGGACGAAGAAATCCCTGATCTTGACTGGGACATTTTCCGCTACTCCGTGTGGGTAGTGGATCGATTGATCCGCTAGCTGCAAACACATGGGTGTATAGACAAGCGAAATATGCTTAAGGTGGTCAAAAACTACCTTTGGCATTACGCTGACGCTCGCCCCCAAGTCACATAGGGCATTGTCGAAATCATGGCCTCCAATTGAGCATGAGATTGTGGGGCAACCAGGATCTTTCTTCTTCTTGAGGCGGGGACCGAGTATGGCAGAGCTGCATTCCTCAGTCAGTTGTACCGTCTCCCTTGTGGGTAGAGTCCTCTTGTTGCTAAGTATGTCTTTGATATACTTGGCATACGTCGGGACCTGCAGTGCATCAAGAAGCGGCATATTGATGTATACCTTCTTGATTACCTCGACGAACTTGTCGAATTGTTCGTTGGCCATGGGTCTTCTCCTCTGTTTCGGGAATGGGAGGAAAGCTGGATCTCGCTGTCGCTTGAGGCTTGTGGTGCCTCGTTCCCCTCCTTCGAGACAGGGATGGATTCCTCGTCGTCTTCCTCTTTGGTGGCTGGCTCAGCGTGGCTAGCTTCCTTTTGTCGGGTACCTGCATCTTGAGGATTGTGTGGATCCCGCGTGGACTTGCAAGTCTGCATGGTCACCGCATGAACAGTTTCCTTGCAAGGAATCTCTGGTTGCCTGGATAGCTTTCCCGCATTTGGGTTAGGACAGGATGCAGCCAGCTGAGCCACTTGAGTTTCAATCATTTTGTTGAAGCTCAGCTGGTTCTTAACGACAGAATTAAAGCCTCTATCTGGGAGGCCATCGACTCCATAACTTTATCATTAGCGAGAAATTTCTTACTAATGCTATCGTTAATTTGTTTTTGGCCATACCAGATGTCCTTTAACGACGGTTGAAAACCGTTGTTAGAGCCATTACCTTGCTGTTGGCCGAAGGGGAAATTAGGCTTGGAATTCCAACCTTGCTGAGGACGGAAGCCTGAATTGTTGTTGTTCCCAATGAAGCAGGCTTCCTCTTGTGTCAACGGTCAGCTGGTACCCGAGTGTCCTGTTTCTTCACATGTTTCACATGTGATTCGGTCTTCCACAATCTGACTCATCTCCTTTTCGGGAGATTCATTCTTCTTCAAGAGAAGGTCCATCTTAGCGGTCAGCATGTCGACGGAGTCAATCTGGTGTACTCCCTTGGTGCGGGGAGCTTGTCTCTCTCCCACCCAACTTTGGTGAGAGGATATTTTCTCAATGAGTGCCTTCGCAGCGTCTACATCCAGCGAGAGGAAAGCTCCTCCCGCAGCTGCATCCAAGTGCTCTTGCGATCGGCGGCTCAGGCTGTGGAAGAAGTTTTGAGTGATCAACCACTCTTCCACACCATGGTGGGGGCAGGCTGCAATGTACTCTTGCAGTCGCTCCCAAGCTTCTGAGACTGACTCTCCGTCTAGCTGCTGAAAGCTAGTGACTTTTCCTCAGAGGGCGTTGGTCTTGCCCACCGGAAAATACTTGGTCAGAAATGGGTCGGCGCATGTCTGCCAGTTTCCTTCAAAGGATGCTTTGTTGGCATAGAACCACTCCTTGGCTTTCCCAAGTAAAGAAAATGGGAAGAGCTGTAGGCGGATGTTGTTGATCGGTGTGCCATTGGGGTTGATAGTGCTACACACCTCCAGAAAATTCTGAAGGTGAGCGTTGGCATCCTCAATTGCCTTTCCGCAGAAAGGACTGGCCTGGATCATGTTGATTAAGCCAGACCTCAGCTCAAATCCCCCTTCCTGTGCGTTCGACGGTCCCGAAAAGTTACTGCTTGACGGGGCTGAGAACTCACGGAGTGTCTTCTTCGGCTGAGCCATCTCTGGTGATTCTGGGGCCGAAGAATACGACGAACCTGTGTCTGGTTCAGCCTCGGAGTCAGATGACGACTTGAGAATGTTGCTTGAGCTGAGTGAAATCTGAGGAGGTACGACTCTTTTGCGCACTACTCTTCCAATGTGTTCTGGATTCGGATCAAAGTTTGACAGTAGGTTGAAACCAGTCATGCACTACCCTGCAAACACATCAAAAATAGACGAATGTTGCAGTGGTGAGGTCACTAGGGTTAGTGGTTTGGTAAATCTGTAAAGATTATCAAATAATTCAACAATAACTTTAGCCAATTGCTTCCCCGGCAACGGCACCAGAAATGCATGTTGGCACTCCTTAGCATCACGTTTTTAGCAACGCTCAAGAGCGCGAAGATATATGTCGTTGTATGCAAAATGGATTCTGCAAGCGCACAGAATATATCTCGTTGTAGCACTTCACCTCAAGAGTTATCCCAGGGTATCGTATTTATATTTCCACAGGGAAGCAGATGGTTAAAGTGTATTGAAGAATGATGTGATAAATCTTGCCAGAAATATCAAGCCAAAAACCCAAGGGTACAAACTCTAGTTTTGAGGGATAATGGTCAAATGAATGACCGGATAGAAGGTCTGAAAGACCAGCGACACACAGAAGATCCTAAGTCTATAGAAAAGGAAAGATGTTGGGAGAGACCGGACTTAGATACTTCCTAACTCAAAGCAAAAGACACTCTAGCCTTAGCCTAGACTCTAGCTTAGATACCGAGGACAGAGCTCGCTTCGACGGCTAGAACGGGAGAACCTCAGAACGGGGTGAGAGAGGGGGTTCTCCGGGCTTAGCACTACTGTTATGAATACACCCGAATGTTGTAGACTATGAAGGACGGACAGGGCTGTCACCACCTGCCGCATACCACTGCAGTTCCGTGGGGTGCAACACACTTCCTAGTTAATCAACAAGCTAGACACCACGTCTGTACTCGAAGATTAAGATTTCTCTTGAGGCCTGTAAAGAGAAATCCCCGTCTTCCCTAAGGCGTCTTACGGCCCGGTCAAGGTGAGCAAACCCGCGAGATAAAACCCGGTAGAGCTAAAACTAAACTCTACACTAAAACTAAAGGGAGACAAAACTTACCTCTGAAAAGAGCTAAGAACTTTACTCTAAGAAAGAGCATGAAATAAATATGAAAGATAACTTAAGCTCTGAATACGATAGTATTGTTATGATAAACTCTTCAAAAGAAGAAAAGGATACAAGAGCTTTACCAGAACTCCGAAGACTCCGAAGATCCGAGCGAAGCTCGACTCGACTCTACTCCCAACTCTAATCCTAATCTAAGAAATGGAAAAGATACAAGAGCTCCCTTCAAGTAAAGACTTGAGAAGTGTGGTGTGTGTCTTGGGGTGAAGAGGAAGCGGCCTTTTATAGCCTCCCAAGGTCGGTAGCCACCTTTACCGTCATGCCAACCACCTGCTTAACCTCCACGCTGAAGCTGGTAGTGTGGAGTTGGAGCTGGAGGCCGGCCGGCCTGGTGTAGGCCGATCGGCCTACACCAGGCGCTCCTGGCCACCGCCTTCATCGTGGACGCTCCAGATTGCTTCCTGAGGTCGGTAACGGTTGCGTTTAGTTGAGATTGTCCAAGAATCCGATGTTGTGGGCCCTCTAATCCATGTGTCTTGCACTCTAGGCCTTTCGGGTCCTTGGATCAAACCGACGTTGATTGCACGGTGCTTGATCATCCTGGGTATTTGCTTGAGCTTGTGGATCAGTGACGTGGCCAGAACTGGCCAGGGGAGGCCGGTCGGCCTGGGCTAGGCCGGCCGGCCTGGCTCTGTGCCAGGTTTGGCCCCTGTTTCATCCTACAACCATAACTCATCCAAAACTTATGGAATTTGTTAGTATAAACACATTTATGTGTGGAACATGGTATGATCGTCCTCATTTCACCGAATTGTTGACGGTCAAAACTAGGTTGTAATGGCCGTCAACAGTGCTCGTTATCAGTCAAGCAATAGAAGCACAATTCATGAAGTAGGACCATTATCAGCAGGATTGGAAATGGCCCCCTGGCCCCCTCGGTTTAACGCCACGACTCTGCTGCAGTTTGATGGCGAGTCGGATCCAAAAGAATTCTTAATGAAGTATGAAGCAGTCGTCGAATCGAACGGAGGTGATTCAACGACAAAAGCAAAAGCCCTTGTCTTGGCGCTTCAGGGTTCAGCACAGTTCTGGTATACCAATCTTAAGAAGGGCTAGATAGCAACTTGGCACGAACTCAAGAACAGGCTAACATCAAGTTTTTGAGGCTTGCAAGCCGAAGGTCTATTCTCAAATGACTTCATGTTACCGTATGTCCAGGGCGACAAGGAGTCCCTTCAACAATACATGCAACGAGTCGTAAAGCCAGCCGCCAGAGCCCCAAGAGTAAAAGAAGACAACATCATTGATTACACTATTGCAGGCCTTCGTATTGGCCCATGCCAAGATTACCTAGAAAGAGCAAGACTAGAAATAGTGCGAGATTTATTCGAGATCGTGCAAGAATACTGCAAATCTAATGAGGGGCAAAGGCGAAGAATTGAGCAGATGAACACTTAGAAGAAACAACAATGACAACCCGAGTCAAGCACAAGACAAAATTCGAGGCCCGTGAACAATGTCTCCACGCAACCACCCAACCAACAACCTCCACAGCAGAACAGTCACAATGCCATCAACCTTCATGCTCTAGAGGAGGCAAAAGTAATCGAGGCAGAGGAGGAAGAGGAGGCCAAGGGGAAAAAACTCCTTGGTGTTTCTTTCATGACAAGGACATTGGCCACATCACTCATGAATGCCCTCATGCCCTTTAGAAGAAAAAGGAATTCGAAGAACAGATGAAAACTTCAAAGAGCCCATCTTTTGACGACTCGTCAATGTCACAGCAACCCCAGCCAAGCAACCGCTTAGTATCATATCTTTCACCCAGCTGCATGCAACCACAACATTTATATTATTTTCCCCCTCACCAATATGCATATCCTTCGGTGCCACAAATGTCGCAGCTACCGCCTCCTTCGCCAATACCCCGATATGATTCGCTGGGTTATCACACCGAGGTGAAACCGAAAACAGAAAATGGGGGACAAGGCAGTTTCGTGGGGGATGTCGGAGATGATCCGTCGGGAATAGTTCAAACAATCAACGCAATTTCTCGGGGCTCAAACGAGCCCGAACACATGACGAAGAGGCAGAGGAAAGAGGAAGCCCGAAGCGTGAATCAAATCTATTCTGGTCAAGTATTCTGAAACCCTGGTCTCACATTCCAATAACTTTCAACCGGTCCGATGTCAGGCTTATGAAGTACCCCCATAATGACCCACTCGCTGGTCATCAGAGCCAACATCGGAAGAAACTCTCAGCACCGACCCTACGACAATGGTGTCGGGAAAATCCTTGTTGACAATGGCAGTGCAGCAGACATAATCACCTGGAAGTGTTTTCAAGAGATGCGCTTTAACGCCAAGGATTTGCAAGATGTGAAAAATCCTTTGTATGGTTTTGGAGGAAAAAGGATCAATGCGAAGGGGAAACGCGACATCGACGTTACCTTCGAGTCTGGTCCAACTAGACAAGTCGAAACAGTCACATTCGATATCATCGAAATTGACGACCCTTACAACGCAATCTTCGGAAGATCAACCATCAACAAATTTTCGGCAATGATTCACCAAGACTATCTATGCATGAAGTTCCCCTCGAATCAAGGCATCATCTCTGTATATGGCAGTCAAGATGAAGCCTGAAGGGCCGAGAGAAACACAACATTCGGCGTTCAGCATGTCCATGTCACCAATGACGAAGAGCAAGACGAAACAATAGATCCAGAAGAACTGCCAGAAGAGCAGAAGAAAAAGCAGTCAGCAGAACGAGTGGCTCCATTCGAGCACACAATGTGTATCCCATTATGTGAAGATGTATCCGACAAAACAGTAATCATCGGGAAATAACATGATAAAGCTGAAGAAGCCAGGCTTATTGAATTCCTTCGGAATAACCAAGATGTATTTGCTTGGTCGTCCAATGATTTGACAGGAGTAAGAAGAAGTGCCATTGAGCATGAGCTTCGGATCGATCTGAAGGCAAAGCCAAAAAAACAAAAGCTTCACGTCATGTCGGAAGAACGAAAGAATGCCGCTCAAGCTGAAGTATAAAACTGCTCGATGCCCGTGTGATTCGACCAGTTCAGTTCTCTGTCTGGCTGGCTAATGTGGTGATGGTGCAAAAAAAAAAATGGGCAGTGGAGAATGTGCATTGATTTCACTTGTCTGAACAAAGCTTGCCCGAAGGACGACTTCCCTTTACCTCGAATCGACGTTCTCGTTGATCAGGCAGCGTGTTGTGAAATGTTGAGTTTCTTGGATTGTTTTTCCGGATATCATCAAGTATGGATGAAGATGACAGATGAAGAAGCCACAAGTTTGACCACCCCCTTCGGAATTTATAGCTTCATTCGAATGCTCGGGGGGCTCAGGAATGCGGGTTGCACCTTTAGCAGGATGATCCAGAAATCATGGGCTCTCAGCTGCAACGGAATGTCTCAGCATATGTAGACGATGTCGTCGTAAAAAGCAAGCAAAGAAGTGATCATATTCAAGACCTTCGGTAAACATTCTCTAACCTTTGTAAAAATGGCCTCAAATTGAACCCAGCAAAATGTGTATTTGGAATCACAAAGGGAAAACTCTTGGGTTGTCTCATCTCAAAGACAGGAATTCAAGCGAATCTAGAAAAAATCGAAGCAATCGGAAGAATGCAACCACCAAGATCTAGGAAAGATGTGCAGAAGCTAGCCAGAAAAATTGCTTCTCTTAACAGATTCATCTCCAAGTCAGCAGAAAGAAGTCTGCCATTTTTCAAGGCACTACGGAATACAGCAAGTTTCCAGTGGGGACAGGAGCAGCAAAAGGCATTCGAAGATCTAAAGCAGTACATAGAGAATCTGGCAATCCTTTCTAGCCCAACTCCGGGGGCACAGCTAATGCTATACAATGCAGCCTCGGACACAACATTGAGTGCAGCCTTAGTAGAAGAAAGAGAAATCGAGGGGGTACCGACGCAAGTTCCAATCTATTTTGTGTCCGAAGCAATATCAGGATCCAAGCTGTTCTACTCCGAGATGGAAAAAAATGGCATACACACTCATCATGGCAAAGAGAAAGATCTGTCATTATTTTCTCAGTCATAAGATCCTGGTGGACAGATCAGAAATGGGTTTTATAGTTGGTGAAATAAAAGAGTTAGCCCAATTGCTAGTCGGCTGGAAGGTAAGGTTAGAAGACAGTGTGACGTTATTGGAAAGGGAAAAGCTAAAGGTTGCCTAGGCAATTCTTGAGTTCCCGTCACCCACCTCTGCTGCCGTCCGATCTGTGATCTGCAATCCCCCCGCGCCCTCTGAACTCTGATCTCCCCGGTGACCGTTAGATCTGTGCGTATCTGATTTTTGTCAGCCCCGTTTGTCAGTGTCTCTATCTGATTTTTTTGGGCATAGCGCGCCGCTCTATCCTGCCCCTCTCTCTCTCTCGGTGAAAAGCCCATTCCTCTGTTCTTTCTCGCTGCTTCCCCTTTCTGCTGCTCGCTCGCTCCCAGGCCTGTGGCGGCGAGCTCTGAGAGGCGAGGCGATTTCCCTGCCGCTTCCATCCCCCGCCGATTCCTGCAGTTTGTTTCATCTGAGATCTTGTTGCTCCACCATGGTGCTAGTTGTTCCTTTGTATTTTCCACTCCCGCTGCGAATCTCATGGTTTAGGATTCGAATTGATTTGATATATCTACTCCTCGCCGCTCGCATCCTGTAGAGTTGCTCATCTTGTCAGTTTGCTCGTTCTCAGATTGTTGGATTGTTCTCAGATGATCTCATGGCTATGTGTAGTATTGTGCCCATTTAATTTCACAATTTCTCAGATAATTTTGTGTTCTAGGGTTTGATTTGCTCTGAGTGCTATGTGAAGTCAAATAATGCTATTGTTTTGCTCATGCTTGAGATGTGATTTCGAGCTGAGCTTCGCCCCTGTTTGATCTGTGATTATAGCTCTGTATTTCCCCGTGCTCTGATATGCGATTCCAGCTTTGTTTTGCTCATGCTTCACCTACGATTCAAGCTCTGTTTCCATTGTAATCCAATATATTTGTTTCCTCAAAGAAATTTCCCCCTGTTTGTCATGTGGGCCCGTTTAATTTCGTGAATTTCTCAGCGAATTGCTGTGATTTCCCACTCTATTTCTCCCATGCTTGAGCGTTGATCTGAGCTTTGTTTTCGCTCATGCTTGAGGTGTCATTCGAGCTCTATTTCGGGCATGATTGCCTTGTGATTCGATTTCTGTTTCGCTCATGATTGAGCTTTGTTTCGATCTTCAGTCCCCGTTTGTATATCCTGCTAGTGCTTTCGCTCGTGATTTGTCCATGTTGTAACTAATTTGAGGCCAATATGGTCAGGCTGGCTCTCAGGAAGGTATAACATTTTCCTTTATACATATTGGGGGTACTAATTACATATTTGCAATCTAAGTTTTACTTCAAATTTGTATGTCTTTATTTTGTGCTAGCGAGGTTACTGGGAATCTATGTTTAGGTATTTAGATACCAAAACTGTGTTTTACAATAGTTCTCTTCAATAGTTACAACCTATTTCTTACTGTAAAGTTTAGTCTAGTAGCACGTAAATTACATTAATATTCCTATTTTCTTTCTTTGGTCTTAGTTTGTTTTAATTCTGCATATGATAAGACTTGTAGCAACCACTATATTTATTAGCTTAGTACCTATAGAAATTATGTGCTCTCTGATCTCTATAGCTGTTAGTTTTCAATTTGCTCTTTGCATCAGTTGACCTTACATTTCCATTTGGGTATGCATTTTCAGGGGTTTTCGAACTCCCAAAAATTTGTATTTTACTAACCATAAAAAAATTTATTGTTTGCTTCAGTTGGGTTTATTTTTTTTTATCTCTGGTCTACATGTTCATGTTCAGTTGTGTAAGCACCTTTCCAAGTTTCTTTCTTAGTTCCATGTTTTTCTACAAGTCTCATTGCTTCTTACAAGGACGTCATTTTGTTTTACCTTCTTGGCTTGCATTTGATCTCCACTCTTTCCAGAGGCCTTTTACATGTACTTCAATTCATCAGGTAATGTTAAGATCTTTTTGCTACCTTTTACTTCAATGCATTGGGTGTTCATCAGCTTTTTCATTTCCACATATTGGATGCCTTATTAGTGTCTGTCACAAATGAAAGATGAAAAAGAAGAAAAAAAAGGGCATAGACAATGCCCTTTTTTTTCTTCTTTTTCATCTTTCATTTGCACATATTTAGTACATTTATTAGCTATTTCATGTTCACAAGACCAATAGTACGTTTGTTGAGTCCAGGGTCCTTACATTCAGTTGATGTGCCGAGAAGTGTTCTTAAAGCTGGTGATAACAATCCCATTGTTCATAAGCCAAAGAGGGGTAGGATTCCCAGGGTATGTTCTGCAGATTTTTCATGCTATTAATGTGCGAGTCTGTGTATGTGCAACATTTTTTTTTCTAATCATTGTTCCATTCCCTATCTTGTTTTAGTAGATTATGTTTAGTGAAATCTACAGAGTACAGTATGAATGTCCTGCAGTTACACCAATTTTTTTACTGTAAAATGTTTGTCAAGTACATGTAAACCAGTTCTATTAGCATTTGCATTTGTTTGGGTTTTTTTAAAAAATCCCAATAATTTTATTATGAATAACTATAGATAAATTTTGTTGAATGTTAGAATCTGTTAGTTGTTAAGTTAGTATCTGCATATGAGGGATTCCCTCACAGAACCCAAGAATTTGCATATGACTGACTATAGAAAATATTTGTTCATTTTTTAAGCATTTAAGTTAAAAATCTGTAAGTTGTTAAGTTAGTATCTGCATATGAGGGGTTCCCTCACAGAACTCAAGAATTTGCATATGACTGACTATAGAAATCATTTGTTCATTTTTATGCATTTAATTTTGAAATCTGTAAGTTGTTAGTTAGTATTTGCATGTGAGGGGTTTCCTCATAGAACCCAAAAATTTGTATATGACTGACTATAGATAAATTTGTTAATTTTTAAGTATTTAATTTTAAATTTTGGTAGTTGCTAGTTAGTTTTTGCATCTACTTCTGTTAGTTTGTAGTTTCATTTCTTTTCTGCATATGTGGTTTTCTGTAACTCCTCATATGTTGACATTTGGGTTATATATGCTGACTTAGTTTCTTTCATTTTTTTTGTTCTGATTCCTTCTCTAAGCACCCTGCAAAAGTTCCTATTCCCCCAAGTTTAGAAAACTTCTGCTTTGGTGTTGGTGACTGCTATTTCATTTATTTTCTTCATATTAACAATTCTCTAATATGCAATATATTTTATATAGTTTCACAACGCTTTCCTGTGTACAATACACTATATTTAAGTTTACACCTTTTAATCAATTGTAAATTAGGCTTCAGCTGACTGTAACTGCAAGTCTGAGTTAGTTTTAGTGCCCTATAAAGTTATTTGGGTTTCATTATGAATCTATCCTTTTTAGCATTTTAGATTATTGCTACATTTTGATAGTTCCCTTTAATCTGCAGTGTAATCTTGTTTTCTATCTTGGTTATTTGGTCTACAATAACTTCACTTGTCAGCTCTTGTAGGTTAGCCGGATGTACTTTTTGGTGATCCTATTCTATCAGCTTCTGCTTTGGGTTCTAGCAGTAATAGCAAATCTGTCAGCAGCTCTTTGTCAAGCAGCAGCTCTTGGTCAGCTAAGCTATTCATCAACATGTTGTAGTTTGGTAGCTCTAGCAGTATTTGCAGATGAAGCAGCTGTTTGGTATGCCTCTTTGTTTCCTCCCTGTAGCAGCTTGCTATTTTGCTTGTTTATGTATGGTTCAGTGCTAGTGAAAGGTTGCTTTCTTTGTATTTACTTTCTATTGGATGGTTGCTTACAGTTTGACGTCCAAGGAGTCATTGATGATAAGGCTGTGAAGGGTGTTGACATTGTCGAAACTATGCATCTTCAGGTTTGTTCTGATATTCAATTCTCTTGACTTGTGTTGTACTGGATGTGCTATGTGCTCCTATACCTGTGCTAATTGTGCACTCCTATTTGCAGGAGCAATTTGCTATTGAGAAGTAGATGAGTAGATGTTTGTTACCTTCATTGAGCTATATCATGAGCAACCTACATCAAGAACCTCCTTGTTAAAAATCTGGAATTCTTTGCTTCAGTTTGCTTCTAGTTTTTTAACTTGCTTCAACAATTATGTTCTGTCAATGTAGTAGTTGGCAGTTTAATTCAATTTTTCAATCTTTTTTCTCTTGTCCCCAAACCTTTGAAAATATGTACAGTTTCATTTATGGAGAATTCTTGAGATGACTATGTGGTATTTAGCATCAAAAGTTCTTCTTCAGGGATTGTTCTGTGTTGTTTCTTCAATGCCAGTTCAATACGATTCTTTTTTAAAAAAAAACTATGTATTATTGCCCAACTAATTGTGCAGCAAGTAGAATGTAGTTTATTTGAGTGTTGTCTAACGTGTTGTATGGAGAAACAATCTCATTTTATTTCTTTCCGAATATTCTATGTATTGTTCAATCATTTTATTTTTTGATTGTAAAATTTGGGTGATACGTTAATATGTAGCACCCATTTTTTGTTTGCTAATTTTGTGGGTATTTTACTCGTTTGTAGCACCCAAATATCTGTAGTACCTAGCTTCTCAAAAACTAGGTATTTTGTGTTCTTCTAGCACCCAGATTTGAGTTTGCAACAAATATGGGTAATTTTTCATATGTCATTGCCTAGGCAATGACAACCTGTAATTTGCCCGAGCAACAGGTAGACACTCCCTATTGGAAATGATATCGCTACATTAACTAGGAATAGTGGGCACACTGCATGCTGGCAAGGTCAGACACCTGCGTGTGTATCCGATCTTGTCCAAAAGGATGTAACCTTGTTATCGCTGGCTAATTAAAGGTTTCTTTAACCCGCAAAAAAAAAAGCAAATCTAAATATTGTAAAACAAGAATAAACTCCGCCACACAGTTCCATGTATAATTTAAAAATTAGTTAGCAAGGTTTGAGTTACTGCAAGGAACATCCAAATAAATGCCTCCAACTCCACACTATATATATAGCAGAAACTCTACAAAAGGACCAAGCAGCTCAAAATATCGCATCATCGGGAACTAAGCCCACTGTATTGGCAAGAGGACATTAACCTTGATAGGCATGCGAGGTATCAAGATATACATTGCCACCTCACGACTGTGTCAAAGTGTATTGATATCAAGGAGCGGCTGCCCCAGAATCCATCTCATCCTAGTGGAGTGCTGCTTCCTGGGAAGATCGGAGATGCTTTGGCTAGGTACATTTGCCAATTAGCATTAGGTGCATGCCATATGCGTGTACATTTGCCATAATTCATAGCTTCAGCAATATTACTGCATCAAAGAAGAATCTAAATAAATACATCATCTTTCAGAGCATTGTTCCATGTAAATATACAAGGAGGATTGTGCATAGAGACACAGAGAGGTTTGGTTGTATTATTGGTGTCCGGACAGACTCATCGGCGCCACCACCACCACACCAGCTCGAGCCCCGTGGCAATCGAATCAAGTGACAGGAATTGATGGAAGGGGTGGAAGGGACACACCTAGAGAGGAAGGGGAGGAGAGCGATGCCAGAACCCAGCAGCGGGGGCGCCCGCCGGCGGCGGAGAGGTGCGGTGCCGGGACCCGGTGACGGGAGCCAGGGAAGGAGGGAAGATAGTGACCGCCTTGGGCGGTGGCCGGCGATGGGGGCCAGGTGCCGGCATCGAGAGGGGAGCGGCACCAGGACCTGGTGGTGGGAGCTGGGGAAGGAGGGGAGGGAGTAATCGACCAGTCGTGTGCCAGTAGCTGGAGGGAGCGGGCCACGGGGCGCAGATTCGACGCGTGGCAACCGGAGCCAGAGTCAGCACACGGGGGTCGAGGGCGGCGCTGGAGGCCAGGGACGGCACTGGAACCCAGTGGCTAGCGTCAGTGTGTGGGGGCCGAGGGCAGCGCAGGCAGCTGGCATCGACATGAGGAGGCGACGAACACCGTGGGCCAGGGTGCGCATGTGCATGTGTTTGTGCAGGTGTGTGGCCATGGATGCCGTGGATGGATTTGAATACGAGGGGGTTTGTGGAGTGCCCGATATCTAGCACTAGGCAAAGAGTGCTTTGCCGAGTGTGAGATCTAGGGCACTCGGCAAATATTTTTTTTCTTTTTTTCTTCTTCTTCTTCTTTGACTTGCTTTTTTGCCGAGTGCCAAACAAAAAGCACTCGGCAAAGATCTTTTGTCGAGTGCAAAATAGTTCGCCTAGTGTTTTCCGCGCAGCTCTAGGCAAAGAGCTTGTTTTTTTTCATTAGGTCGGCCAATAAAGGGGCCTTCCAGTGCAAGCACTGGGGATCGAACCCAGGTCAACGGCTTGGGGGCTGGCTCAAGGAACCAATCGAGCTCACTTGGCAAAGAGCATGTTTGCCAAGTGTCCGAAGAATTTCACTCGGCAAAGATATAGCATTTGGTAAAGAGCTTGTTTTTGGTAGTGGGTAAGCTTTCAGGGGTCAAGATTTAGTTGGACTCGCACTACGCCACACTCGATTTGTGCTGGCAGCGCACATTTTGGACGCTGGCGGGCAACGTTGCAGCCCGCCAGCAGAGATTCAGCAGGGGCCTTCGGGCTAACGCTCGCCAGCACAGGTGCCATCTGTGCTCGCGGGCAACATAACAGCCCGCCAGCACAGATTGTCCCCTCTGTGCTGGCGGGCACTTAGATGGCCTGATAGCATAGGAAAGTCCATAAGGTGGCCGACGCGCTTTCTTTCTTCTTGTTGCTCTTTGCTCGCCCTGCGCCGCTAGCTTGCTCTTGCTGCTTGCGTAGATCCACCGCGCCGCCCGCCCTCAGCTGCCGCCACGGCCGTCCCTTTCACGGCTGGCGCTTGCGCGCCACCGCTTTTTTAGCTCCGACGACGGCGCCGTGGCAGGTTGCGTCAGCACCGCCGCTGCTGTGTGCGCCGCCGCTCTTGCTGTCGCCAACAACCTCATCGGCTTCGAGCTCCTCCACCGTCGAGCCCAACAAGATCAGTACCATGTCGAGCAGTGGCGGGTCAGTGCCCAGCCATGAGAGGTTTCCCCTATCGGTTTGCCCTACTGTGGCGCAAACATCATTTGCATCCGCGTCTCGGGAGGGCAAATCTTGTACAAGTGCTGCAGGAACATTTGGGTATAGTTTCAATTCGTTGTGCATTAGACTTATGTGTTAGCTACTCAATTATGCCTTGATATATTAGGGTTGTTATTGTGTTGTAGGGAGACGATACATCATGCCGCAAGTATTGGTGGGGGCATGGTGCATGCTTGACCTAGCTGAGGCAGGTTCATCCTGAATTAGTCCCTGAAAATGCCGCAAGTTCTTTTGTTGCAAACTTAGCCCAACCATCTCATGCTCCCACTCAGCCCCCTGCTACTGTCCATTCCCCCTCCCCCATTCCTGACATTATACATCAAATTAGTGACTTGAAGTCTCAAAGTTGTGACGTGAAGATGTAGATTTGTGATTTGAAGATACAATGTGGACAGCTGAGTGGACAAATTGGTGAAGTGCTTGATGAAATCCGAAAGAACAAAGAAGATGGTGCAGGATTCAACTGGTGGGCCATTGGAAGTCTCGTGGTTTTTCTCATTAGTCTCATAGTTGGCGTGATAGCTAGTAAGAAGTAGGCAAATGAAGTTTGTTGCACTGAATAATTATGTTGTTTGTGTGTTATGGTGTAGTGAGCAAGACTTGTTTACTTTGTGTTGAGCAAGATTGTGAACCAGTGACTTTGCTATGATCTCATGAGAATGTGTTGTTATATTGAGTTTGTGATGTTTGGTGATTATTTGCAACTGATTTGTGATGCTCATCTGAACTTGTGATGATGATATGAATTTTTTTTTGTTATACACTAGATCTGTGCTGGCGGGCCACGTAACGGCCCGTCAGCACAGAGCTAGTGCTGGCGGGCCACGTAATGTGCCGCCAGTACAGATATCTGTGCTGGCGGGCGGTTAGGTCGCTCGCCAGCACTAGTTCTGCAATAAAAGCCGCGAGGTGCTTCTTCTTTAGTGAGCCTTCTCTTTGGACTGTGCCCGAGAGGCGCTCGGGTATAGCTCCAAAATCACCAAATACAGGGGGGAAGGTTTTGATCTTGAATTTCTTAGAGGAGGTGACTCTAGAAGGTAACTTTGTGACATTTGTACCTTCTTTTTCAAGATTAATCCATGTTTTAGAACTTAATTTGTGTTTCTTTTAGAAGAGGACATTCATGGTGTTTTTTCCTCATTATGAGTCAATTGAGCTAAAAGTTTCAATATGATTTTCTCCAAGGTGGAGCTTAAAATGATGATCTAGATCTAGATCTTAAAAAAAGTAGGAGAGAGAGTTTGAGCTTCATGTTTTTGTTGGAGCTTGTTTTTTCATCTACAACTATTAGATCTAGTATTATCTACAACTAGGAGCTTAATTAATCAATGTCAATTTGTATTTCTTTAGTAGAGAGCATTAATAGTGTTTTTCCTCATTTATGAGTCAATTGAGCTAGAATTTGTTTCCGTCCTTAATAATTTGAATGATTTGATAGACATGGTTTAACAACTAGTTAGATGTTTCAATATGTTTTTCTTCCAAGTTGAAGCTTAAAAATGATCTAGGGTCTCTAAAAAAGTATGAGAGAGTATGAGAGAGAGTTTGAGTTTCATGTTTTTTGTTATTTGTAATGTTATATTTATTGTCATTATATATAGAAGCTCAAGATGGACAGGTCATGTATGTATGGCATAAAAAGACATTCAGATTATTTATGTTGGAATTATCAAAGTTTATTGATGCCGTGAAAAAGTACGCTCAGAGTAACAAGACAAAGCAAGTCTGTTGTCCTGCTTTGACTGCAAAAATATCATAGTATGGGAGAACACGTCTGTCATCAAGACACATTTGATCCAGCGGGGTTTTATGGTTGATTATCAGGTTTGGACACACCATGGTGAGGCACAATTTACCGCTACCTCATGCGTCGACAATGTCAATGATTCAGTGCCCGCTCCCGCTGAAGAAGAAGTTGATGATGCTGGTGATCATGGTATGATGAATGATATTGATGACTATGGTGATGAAAATGGTGATTTGCCACAGGCTCAAGAAGAAGAGGAACATGATGTTGATATGGAGGAAATGTTGCGTCATATTGAACAGGAAGTGTTGCTAGGCAGTGCTAAAGGGTTGGAGCACTTCGAGACTCTCAAGAAGGCCGCAAAGGAGCATATATATGAAGGTTCTGGGAAGGAGTCGACAGTCTTGCATTTCGTGCTTCATCTTATGATCCTTAAGGCTAAGTTCAGATGGTCAGACAACAGTTTCAATGGTCTGCTTACTCTTCTTGGTCAATTGCTTCCTAAGCCAAACTTTGATCCCAAAAACACGTATGAAGCAAAGAAGCTGATCAATCCACTCAAAATGAGTGTGCAAAGAATACATGCTTGTACAAACCATTGCATACTATACCGCGGTGACTATGCAGCATTGACTAAGTGCCCAAACTGTCAGGCTAGCCGTTATAAAAGCAATGCCAATTTTAGTGACGACGGTATCAGATCCACCATCGGGAACAAGAGGAAGAGAAAAGCAAAGAAAAGTGCAGGTTCTCAAGTAGAGGATGAGACTTGTATCGGTACTGAAACGGGTCAACGCAAAATTCCTGCCTTGGTGACGTGGTACCTACCAGTGGTTGACCGCCTCAGACGTTTGTTCTCAAATCCAAAGACTGCTGAACTAATGACCTGGCATGACACTTGGACCGTAAAAAATGATGGAAAACTTCGACACCCATCTGATGCTCGCCAGTGGAAGACTTTCGATGCCAACCATGAACTATTTGGAGAAGAAAAACGCAATGTACGGTTCGCATTGAGTACCGATGGGATGAATCCATTTGGCGAGAGAAGCAGCACACACAGCACGTGGCCAGTGCTGATGACCATATTCAACCTTCCGCTATGGCTATGTCACAAGCGCAAGTACCTTCTCCTAACCATTCTCATATCAGGCCCAAGGCAACCGGTCATTGACATAGATGTTTTTCTTGAGCCATTGCTTGTAGATATGCAAAAATTATGGAACGATGGGGTTAGGATGTGGGATGAGTATCGGTAGGAGCACTTCACACTAAGGGCCATTATTTTTGTTACCATCAATGATTATCCCGCCTTATTGGCCCTACTTGGACAAATAAAAGGAAAACGGCATGTGTTGTATGTGTGGATAAAACAGCGTCTCTATATCTTCTGGGATCTATAAAGACAGTCTACATGCGGCACAGACGCTTCTTAATGCGTACGCACAAATATCGAAAGATCAAGGACAAATTTGATGGCACCATTGAGAAAGATGATGCTCCTGAAGCCGTTACTGGAGAAATGGTGTGTGAAATGTGCAAGAATGTCATGTACAAACCCGGAAAGAAGTCAACACCCGAACCCAGTGTCAAAAAGAAGAGAAAAAGAATACAAAGGATGAAACTCAAGAAGTCGTCAAGGTGCCATTCAAAAAGATGTCTATCTTATTCAAGTATTTGCCATACAGGAAGGAGTTGGCGGTGCGCCATGCAATAGATGGAATGCATCTAGAGAAAAATGTTTTTGTTAGCACCATCGGTTTTTTGGGGTTAACCGGGAAGATAAGGGATGGATTGAAAACACGAAAGGATTTGGTCGCGCTCGGAATCAGAGAAGATCTCCATCCAATAATCAAAAATGGAAAAAAATATCTTCCTCCGGCTAGCTACAACCTCTCATCTGATGAAAAAATCGCCATGTGCAAGTGCTTCCACGGATTGAAAGTGTCGGTGATATTATCTCCGGCAGTCTTCCACGGGGTAGCCCACGGAAGTGATTTGTAATGCAGGGAAGATCGCAAAGATCGGAAGCAGGATGGTTAGGATGGACAGACACGGGGGTTTATACAGGTTCGGGCCGTCGACTCGACGTAATACCCTACGTCCTGTTTTGGGGTGTTGTATTGCGTGTTGAGTTGTTGTCTGATGAGTCGAGTTGGCTTGAGTTGTTTTGGAGGGGGTCCCTGCCCGCCTTATATATCGGGGGGCAGGGTTACAAGTCGGTTTGTAGCCGATCCTATCTCTAAGAATCCTTTCCTTCTTTACAATAATTCCTATTCCAACTAGAACTTCTCCTTCCAGATCCTTCCTTCGTGCGCCGACTTGTCCCGCACGTCATCAGGTCCAGAACGGTGGGCTGGGCCGCCCCCTTTTGGTGGGCTGCCAGGCTTGCTCGTGAGGTACCCGGGTACTATATCCCCCACAGTAGCCCCCGAGCACTTCTTGACCGATCGTTGGCTGTAATTGATTCGTCTTTTCTTGCATGATCCGAGTGCTACCAAGTTATCTAAGATCTCATCCGAGTAATTTCGAAGAAGATCCGAGTGATTATGAGGAAAATCTGAGTGGCTTCAAGGAAGATCTGAGTGCATGATCAGACGCTCCTGAAAACAATTCTTCAATTATTGCCATAGTGAGGGGAAGGAGTGCTCTTTTTCACGACGCGACAGCGAAGTGAATACACTTAGCCCCCGGGCTTTGGGCAATTTTAGTATGAAATTGGTCAAAGGTCTTCAACTTTTATCCATCTGTATCTTGATCTTCAATGGTGTGCACCTCCAGGTGCACCCATTGGGTGTAGCCCCCGAGCCTTGAGCAGAATAGAATATTCTGGTCGAGGGTCAAAAATGTTATGAATCTCTTTTTGAACTTAATCCATCAATGGTGTGCACCTCCAGGTGCACCCATTGGGTGTAGCCCCCGAGTCTTGATACGACTCGGCACGATCGCGTCAAGACTCTGAAAGCCGTGAATTCTGACTGATTTTTCAGCCCCCATGCCTCTGGGCATGGATTTCAGATAATTTTCTCCTTCTGAGGCTTTTTGTTTCCCCTTTCTAAGGATTATGTTCTCAAGTTCTTTGAACTCGGCATGACTCCCGAGTCGTGTCCCACGACCCAGCTTGACCATATGGTAAGCCACCTTCTCACAAGATTTATACTTGTCAGCACTTGACCCAGACTTCTGAGCGAATTTAGCGATAGTATCGCATGCCTTACGTAAAAATCAATTGCAAGGTTGCAATATTAATTGCAAAAGCAAGTCTGGCCGTCGACTAATTTTAGCCTCACGACCGAGTGGTTTCTGCCCCTGAACACTAGCTCAGGAACCCACAAATTTGTTAATGTAACAGAACCGAAAGGTCGTGCTACATTTCAGCCCATTTAGGCCCACTAATGCCGTAAAGTCCGTTGTTTCCTAAGGAAACTAACGGTTGCCTTACTAAGGCAAAATATCGCGAGATATCGCGACTCCTTACCGCACCTTTGAATTCAAAGCGACGGGACGTGCCTGCGTCGGTTGAGTTCCCGAGACACGCATCGCGCCGCGCGCGGGAGGAACGGTTCATTCCATGATAAGCCATCCCCGCCGCAATCTTCTTCCTTTATTCGCCATTTGCCTCCCCAACGCTCCAGTTCTCCTCCGCGCGCAAGAGCAAACCCTAGATCTGCTCCCGCAGCTTTCCTCCTCGATCTTCAGCCCCCGCTCGTCGCCATGGCGCCCAAGAGGAAGGAAGCTCCGAAGCGGAAGGAGAGGTCGCCGGGAAGGGCCCGGTCGTCCAAGGCCAAGGCCACCGTCGAAGTCGCCGTGGATCGCTCCGCCGAATGGAGGGAGTCCATCACCACCACCAGGCGCCTCGAGCAACACGTCGTCGACGGCATCCTCCCCGACCAGCAGACCGCCGAATGGCGCGCCGCCGCCGGTGAGTCTTTCCCCACCCCAAATTCCTCTGATTTGGTGGTGTTTGAATCTTTCTTTCTTCGTGGTTTCGGCGTGCCCGCGCATTCTTTCCTCCGCGGGCTGCTGCACTTCTATGGGATCAGTCTTTGCGCACTGAATCCCAACTCCATTCTTCATATCGCCATCTTCATCAACCTCTGTGAGGCCTATCTTGGGATAGAGCCTCACTTCAATCTTTTTCTCCATCTTTTTCTTCTGAAACCTTATCCCAGAACCGAGTGCCCGCAAGTAGTCGGGGGCGCCGGATTCCAACTCCGCGAGGGTCGAACTCGGGAGTATTTTGACATTCCTTTTCTTACCTCCAACAAGGGGTGGCAGTCCGAGTGGTTTTACGTAGGAAACCACTCGCCTGCCATCTCTCCTGAAATCGATTCTCGTCCTGTTCCCTCCCAATCCTGGACTGCTCTTCCCAAGGAGAGTGAGATGGATGAGGTTCGGGAACTCCTGGGTCTCATAGCCCAGTTGAAGGACAGAGGGTTGACTGCCGTCGGAGTGGCAGCCAACTTCGTGCTGCGCCGGATCCAGCCCCTCAAGCAGCGGGCTCATCCGGCGTATGAGTACTACGCCGAGGGGGACAACACACGTGAAGCCCCCGAGCGTGTCGACAAAGTCCAAGCCGCAGCTCGGCTTGGCAAATTCTTCGCGACAGGAACCTCCCTAAGGACTACTGACTGTCCTCCGGCGTTCAACTTAGGGAATCCACGCCCTGAGGTATTTAGTCAATCTGCTGTTGTTTTTTATTTCAATTCCACCCATTGGGTGTAAACTCAGAACTGAACCCAACTTTTGCAGGGTCGAGCTGCCTTTGTATCCCTCCCTCCTTTGCCTGAGATGCCGAAGGGAGTGGATCATCCGGCTCGGCGCCGGGCCGTTGGTGCTGAAGAAGCAGTCGGGGGAAGTGAGAGTGACCTGCGCGACTCTGATATCACTCTGTCGTCCTCTCCTTCTCCCGACGTGCTGTCACCGAGTGGTGGGAAGGCTGCCCCTGCCCCGAAGAAGCGGAAGATCTCAACGGGGATCGTGATTGGGGATGCGCCAAGCCGCCGCCAACTCCTTATCTCTGAGTCGTCTGACTCGGAAGAAGACGAAGCTGGCGGTGCCGCGTCGTCAATCCCGCCCCCAATCACCAGCTCGGAGCAGTCTCCCCTTGCAGTAGAACCTCTGAATGCTGCAAGTCCGAGGGACCTCCCTTCCCCCACTCGGAAAGGAAAGCGCCCGAGAATGCGCATATCTACTCTGTAAGTATCTTTGTCGTCTCTTCATTTTCCTTTGTGTTCATCTGTTAATAATCCATATGTCCTTTATCCTGTAGCACGCCGTCTGAGATCCCTTTTGCGGGTCCTGCGCCCCAGTCGGCCGTTGAGACAGAGATCCCGTCAATCCAAATGCCAGAGGTGCCGATCCACTCGGCTGATCTTCTCAGCGATCAGCCTGTGGGTCCGCCACCAGTGTCGTTGTGAGCACCAACCCCGCCTCCACCGAGTCCTACACCGGCGTCGCCGACCCCACCGCCAGTTCCTCAAGGCAGCCCCCAGCCTGCTCCTGTGGTTGAACCAACTGCAGCAGTGGAGGAGCCCCAGACTGCGGCGGTCGAAGTTGCTTCTGCGGTGGACGGCGCTTTGAGCGGTGGTGCTCCCATGACTCCTCTGGAGGAGTTCATGTCGCTCCATCTTCGCATGGGCCAGATAGCCAAGGTATTTCCTGAGCCACTTATCTTGTTGATGTCAAGTACCGAGTGGTACATCAATTCATATTGTCATCTGACTTGTCTTTGCAGGACTTAGCTGCTGATGCCGAGGCAAAAGCCTCGGTTATTCAAGAACTTTCTTCTGCAGTTGCTAAGGCCGACTCCTTGGTGGCCCGAGTGACTGAACTCGAAGCTGCTGCGGCCCAACGCCAGGCTGAGTTGGAGGAGGCCCGGCGTACCACTCGCGATCTACGCGGAGAGGTAGAGCAGGCTAGGCTCAACGAGGCCCAGGCCGTGCACGAGCTCAGAGGTATGTTATTCCTTGTTTGGTATTCTGTCAGACGTGAATGTATTATCCAGATCTGACTTTCTGTAGATTATCGGTATCGGATTATGTCCCAATTCGCAGAGCTGACTGCCAAAGTGGCTCGGCTGCAAGGCGAGGCTGAGGCGCTGCGCACCGAGAGGATCGCGCTGGAGGACGCTATCCGAATGGTGGCGGAGGAGATCGAGCCGGAGGCGTCATCGTCTTCGACTTCTATCCTCGACCGAGTTCGGGCGCTCCCACGCTTCTTCCGGCGACAGCTCTGCTCCATCAGCCAGGCCAGCTGTGGTCATGTCCTGGCGGTGCTCAAGTCGCTGTTCCCGGCGTCGGACCTGGAGCCACTCAGCCGCGGGTACGCTGCCGGCACCTCCGAAGACGACGTGGGCAGACTGCTCCTTGAAGTCGAGCCTATCGCCAATGTCCTGTCCAAGGATGTTGTTGATGACTCTGATGAAGCGGCCCCGTCTGTTGATCCTGCAGTGTAGATAAAATATTTGTAGTATTTGGTGGAACTAGAACTTTGGAACAATGTTTAAGTTGTTGTTATTGTGTATAAGTTTTTATGGGGCTACTACTCCCTTTCTTTCTGCGCTGGCCTTAATTTCTGAGTGGTTGACCTGTTACGGAGTAGATTAGCCTCGTTGGTCTCAGTCTCATGCCGCAGAGTCTTTGTCGTACGTTTAGAGCTTTGACTTGGCGAGTACTTTCCCTCTCGATTTAAGGTTTGTTCCACTCATACTTTATGTGCGTGACGCGAAAGAGGAAATACGAGTAGTAGAAATAGATGAAAGATGAAATCAACTTTATTGATAACTCATTATAAATCTGCCGAGTCGTGACTGGGGGTGAATACCCTCCAAAATCACTCGGGAAAAACATATATAAACGAAAAAAGATAAATACATAACTGAATCAGGCGTAGAAACGCTGTAAGTGCTCGATGTTCCATGGATTTGGGATGTCTACGCCGTCTTCCGTCATGAGGCGATATGAGCCTGGGCGACTCACTGACTTGATGATGTATGGCCCTTCCCAAGGGGACGCAAGCTTGTGCGCGCCCTTGGTGTCTTGCTTCCTCCTCAGAACCAAGTCGCCTGCTTCAAAGGACCTCTGCTTAACTGATCGATCGTGATAACGTCGCAGGACCTGAGCGTAACGCGCGGCTTGGATCTGGGCAGCCAATCTCCTTTCCTCGATGCTGTCGAGGTCTTCAATGCGCGCCACTTGCGCGTCGTATTCATCATAGAACTCCACTCGGGGGGAGCCGTATGTGAGGTCCGTTGGTAGGATAGCTTCCGAGCCGTAAACCAGAAAGAACGGGGTTTGCTTCGTGGCACGACTCGGCTGGGTGCGTAGCCCCCAGATTACAGCTGGCAACTCCTTGATCCATCGTCCGTCATGTTGCTTCAGCTGCTTGAATATCCGGGCCCTGAGCGCCTTGATTATTTCGCCATTGGCTCTTTCGACTTGGCCATTGGCCCTTGGGTGCGCTACGGATGCGGGGCATAGCTTGATGCTCCTCTCGCTGCACCAGTCTTTAAACTCCTGTGCCACGAAGTTCGTACCATTATCTGTGATGATACGATTTGGGACTCCGAAGCGGTGGGTGATGTCGGTGAAGAACTCGATGGTCTTGGCTGCCGTGTGCTTTCTGACTGGTTTCACCTCAATCCACTTGGTGAACTTGTCAATAGCTACAAGGACATGGTCAAAACCACCAGGAGCCTTCTTGAATGGACCAATCATATCCAAGCACCAACAAGCGAAGGGCCAGGACGCTGGTATGGTTTGCAGCTGTTGTGCGGGTGCATGTATTTGCCTTGCGAAATACTGACACCCTTTGCAGTGCCGCACGATGTTTTCTGAGTCTGCTACGGCAGTCGGCCAGTAGAAACCAGACCGGAAAGCTTTACCAACGATGGTTCTAGCCCCGGCGTGATTGCCACAGATTCCTTTGTGTATGTCAGTCAAGAGCTCTATACCTTCTGCGCGACTTACGCACTTTTGGAGGATTTGGGAAGCTCCAGATCGACGATACAGCTTGTCTCCGATGATGACGTAGCTCTTGCTGCGCCGCACGATTTGTTCGTGGAGCGAGTTTAGATCTTTGTCTTCCGCGACCTCTGCGGGCAATATCCCGCTGTCCAGATAGTCGATGATCTGGGTCCTCCAGTCCAACGCTTCGTCTACCACTAATGTGGCTGACTCCGGGGATTCTCCGACTCGTTGCTCCGCGACAGTGCCATCCGGGTTTATCTTGATAGATGGTTTGATAAGATCTTGTATGAAAACTCCGGGTGGGACGCCTTCACGGGTGGACCCCATCTTAGCGAGCTCATCTGCTGCCTTGTTATGGTCGCGCGCCACGTGATGGAACTCTAAGCCATAGAATTTCCCTTCCAGCTTCCTGATTTCTTCGCAGTAAGCGTCCATCTTCTCGTTGGTCCTGGACCAATCCTTGTTTACCTGGTTTATGACCAGGGCAGAGTCCCCACGTACCATCAGGCGTTTGATGCCCAAAGATACTGCAATGCGGAGACCGTGCAAGGCTGCTTCGTACTCGGCTGCGTTGTTGGATACTGGGAACATGATTTGAAGGACGTATTTAATTCCTGTCCACTTGGAGAGATCAGGAGTACGCCTGCGCCGCCTCCTTTTATCTGGAGGGAGCCATCAAAGTACATCTCCCAGTACTCAACTACCTCGTCGTCAGCCGGAGCTTGGTTTTCTGTCCAGTCTGCTACGAAGTCGGCCAAGACCTGAGACTTGATAGCAGTACGTGGAACGAAGGTTATGTGGTGGGCAGCCAATTCTATTGACCACTTGACGATTCGGCCGCTGGCGTCTCGGTTGTGGAGAATTTCCCCTAAAGGATTTTCGCTCACCACCGAGATTGGATGGGCCTCAAAGTAGTGTTTCAGCTTTCTTGCTGAGATGAGAACTCCATAGAGTAATTTCTGCACATGGGGGTAGCGTACCTTAGATACGGTCAGGACCTCGCTGACGAAGTAGACTGGTCGCTGAACTCCATATGCGTGTCCTTCTTCAGGGCGCTCGACCACTAGTACCGTGCTAACCACTCGGGGAGTAGCAGAGATGTAGAGGTAGAGTTGTTCTCTTGGTTGAGGTGGGACGAGGATGGGCGGACTCTGCAGGTAATCTTTGAGTTCCTGGAAAGATTGCTTCGCCTCGTCATCCCACACGAACTTGTCCTGCTTCTTGAGCAGTTTGAAAAACGGCAATCCGCGAACGCCGAGTCGTGATATGAAACGACCGAGCGCTGCCATGCATCCAGTAAGCTTCTGCACATCCTTTTGACAGGTTGGTGGTAGCATCTTGGTGATGGCCGTGATCTTCTCGCGATTTGCCTCGATCCCGCGGTTGCTGACCATGAAGCCGAGTAGTTTACCTGAGGGTACTCCGAAGACACACTTTTCCGGGTTGAGCTTCCACCGGAATACGCGCAGGCGTTCGAAGACCTTTGTCAGATTCCCTATCATGTCCTCGGGGTTCATGATCTTGACCACGATGTCGTCGATGTAAGCTTCTACTATGTCTGGGATCAATTGATCCAGACATGCTTGAATTGTCCTCTGATAGGTTGCGCCTGCGTTCTTCAGACCGAAGGCCATTGTGTTATAACAAAAGGCACCAAACGGCGTGATGAACGCGGTCTTTATCTGGTCTTCCAGCTTCAGGCCTATCTGGTGATAGCCTGAGTAGCAATCGAGAAAGCAGAGCAGGGCGGAGCCTGCCGTGGAGTCAACGACTTGATCGATGCGGGGGGGAACGAAGGGGTCTTTAGGGCAAGCTTTGTTGAGATCTGTATAATCAACGCACATTCTCCAATCATTGTTATTCTTTTTTCTTACAAGAACTGGATTAGCTAACCAGTCGGGGTGGAACACCTCCTGAATAAAACCAGCCGCTAACAGCTTTGTAATCTCTGCCCTAATTGCCTCCTTGCGGTCCTGCGCGAATCGACGAAGCCTCTGCTTGATCGGTTTGGCAGTCGGATTGACCTTCAAGGAGTGCTCGGCAAGTTCCCTTGGGACACCTGGCATATCGGATGGTTTCCACGCGAATATGTCGGCGTTTTCCCTTAGGAATTTGACGAGCACTTCTTCCTATTTGGGGTCTAACTCTGCCCCGATGATGGCCGTCTTCTTCGGGTCGTCCAGGTCTAGAGAGATCCTCTTCAGCTCCGTCTCCTTGCTTGGCGCGATGGCTTCTCTTGCTGGCTTCTTGGCGGGGATCTCTAGAGAGTCCTTGTCCACCTCCTGTGATGCAGCCAGTACTTGCTCCATGCGCTTGGACATGTCCAGGGCAGCTGCCGCGTTGAGGGTTTCCTGTTCGCATGTGTATGCGACTCGGATGTCCCCCAAGACGGTAATTACGCCTTTAGGTCCTGGCATCTTGACCTGCAAGTAGACGTAGTGAGGAATCGCCATGAACTTGGCGAGCGCCGGCCTCCCAAGGATGGCGTGGTATGCAGTTTCAAAGTTCGCCACCGTGAACTGCATATGCTCGGTCCGGTAGTTGTTCCGGTCTCCGAAGGTGACGGGCAGTGTGATGTGCCCGAGTGGCTCCGCCCCCTCTCCTGGTATCAAACCGTAGAATGCGGATTGGGGGGGACTCAGGTCGAGAGTAGTCAGGCCGAGCTCCTTCAATGTGTTAGCGAAGAGGATGTTCAGGCCACTGCCACCGTCGACTAGTACCTTGGTGAGCCGAACGTTGCGAATCGTCGGGGCTACTACCAAGGCATGGGACCCGGGCTTCGGTATGAAGTTTGGATGGTCCTCCCGGGTGAAGGTGATCGGAACTTCCGACCACTTGAGGTACTCAGGTACCGGTGGTTCCCTCGCGTGCATGACCTGGCGATGGGTGAGCTTCTGCTGGCGCTTCGACTCGAACTCTGGTCCGCCATAGATCATGCGCACCACTCGGTCGGCTTCCTGGAAGTCGTCGCCGGGCTCATCGTTCCGCCTCTCGTCTCGCGGGGAACCATCGTTCCTCTTTCTGTATGGAGGGCCTCTGTTGCCCCCAGTGAAGGCTCGCTTGAGCCCGTAGCACTCTCGCGCCGAGTGCTTGTGCTTGTGGTAAGGACATTGCTCATCGAGCATGCGCTGGAAGTCCTCTGGAGTTACCCGGCCTCTGGACCGGTCCAGGGCGGCGACCATATCTCCCTCGCTCTTCTTCTTGCGAGGTTGGCTGTCAGTGCGTCGATGGTCGTCATGTCGATCTTCGTCCTCGCGGCGGTCGCGCTTGCGAGTCGTCTTGTTCTCTTCTTCCCAGCGACTCCTGATCTCGCTGAGTTGTTCCTTTTCCGCGATCTCTGCGTCCGCCCACGTGCTAGCGACCCGGAACATGTCATTGACAGTTGCGGGTGGCTTCCGAGTCCACTTGTGAATCAGTCTCCCGTCGGAGATGCCGCGCTGGAAAGCTGACATCACCTCCTGATCCGTGACGTCCGTGATGGAGTTGCGCTTCTCTGAGAACCTGCGCACGAAGTCGTGCAGGGTCTCGTTCTTGCGTTGCCTGATCTGACCGAGGAGCCGCTTGCTCCCGGGCCTTTCCCAGGTACCGAGATAGTTCCCGATGAAGAGTTCGGTAAGCTGCTCCCAGTTGTCGATGGCGTCCTGCGGGAGTCCTGCCAGCCAGTTGCGGCAGTCCTTGGTGAGCATGATGGGAAGGTAATTTGCCATCACGTCCTCGTCGCCGCCGGCCGCTTGCACGGCGGTGTAGTAGATCTGAAGCCATTGAGATGGATCAGATTTCCCGTCGTATTTGTCGATGTCCGACAGCTTGAAGCCTCTGGGCCACGTCACGCTTCTCAAGCGCTCGGTGAACGACTGGAATCCGCCGATCCGACCTCTAGGGCGGGAATCGCTCGGACCCGATCCGTCTGTGGTTCTTGGAGGAGTGCTGTCCCTCCTGCGATCCCGGTCCCTGGGCGGGGAACGGGTCCTCCGATAGTTCCGAGTCCTGGGTGGAGTTCGGTCCCGTCGGTAGGTCCTGCTACGCGGTGGAGTTCGCTCCCTTGGCGGAGTCGGTCGCCTAGGCGGTGGAAGCGCTCGTCCTCGTGGCGGAGTACGACCGCCGTTGTTGCCGCGCCTTGGACTACCGGAAGGGTCAGAGTAGTCTGACTCCGTCGAGTAGCCGCTTCTGTTGAAGTTACGACGGGGATTTCCATGATCCCGATCGTACTCTTCGCGCCGTCGGATTTCCTCACGATGGCGCTCTTCGGTGCTGTTGCGGATGACGTTCCTCGCATCTCGATCTCTGTTGATCGTGGTGCGGAGGTCCTCATCACGATCCGATCCGCCGCTGGCCCGGTGTCGAGACGGACCGGGCTCAGGGGCGTCCGTGGTTGCTCTGCCCTGCATCTGGTGAACCTGGACGGAGGCGGCCTGCACGAGAGCCCTTACCTTTTCCAGGCCCGGAGTGCTGGGTGGCAGCCGACTGATTTCCTCGTTAATAGTAACGAGGTTCTGGACCGGCGTCTCGTAGACGTCGTATCCGTTGAACTCGAACATGCCGTCGCGCATCAAGTTCCGGGTGCTCCTCCGGTCGTGCTGATCCCGCTGGCGACGATGATCTTCAGAGTGTGGTTCCTGGAGTCGAGCAGTGCCAGATCCTGACGCGGTGGCTCCGTGCGGTCGTGCGGCTCTGCGAGTCGCCCGACTGGCGTTGCGTCCTCGACGCTGATTCCTGGCCTCAGTCGTCTCCTCAGCTGGAGTGACCTCGTCTTCTGAGACAGGATTAGTTGGCGTTGCTGGCGCCACCATGTAGCAATATGACCCGACTCCTTCTTGCGCGAGGTAGTCTTCCTCGGACTCGGAGAAGTCGGATGTGGGCGTATAACGCTCCAAACTACTCGGAGTCAGTTCTCCGAGTGATCCTAGCAGTTCCGGCTCTGTAGAGGCGTCGGACACTGTGTATCCTTCCGGCAGATCGTCCAGGATTGAGGGTCCCTGTAGATCTAACTCGTAGGATTCGCTCCCAGAGAAGTAATCATCCGCCTGGACGATGTCCTTCATCTTCTGCTTCTGATCAAGCGCGCAAAAGCCAGGGGTCTGGACAGTAATGACCTCAGGGCTCTGGACGCGTGCTAGTTGAGCGTTTACGCTCTGCGATGACTCGGCGACGCGACTCTCAGAAGCCGGATCAGAACCGAGTGATTGTAGATCTGTTCCCGACTGGTCTGGCGTCGCGTTTTGCGATGGACTCAGCGGGGTAGAGTCGGCACGATCAGATGCGATCGGACCGGACTGGGCCGTGATGGCCGAAGTCGGCGCCAGAGAGAAGACCTCCGTGGCGACCGTAGCTCCTGCCGCTTGGGTATCCAAGGCGGCGGTGATGACGTCCCCGAACTGGATCTCGACTTCGTCGACGTCCGGGAGGTTGCAGCTGTCCAAGATCTTGACGCGATCCATCGAGCTTACCAGATTGATCTCGGCGATATCCCCTACCTGGCGCGCCACTGTCGGTGATATTATCTCCGGCAGTCTTCCACGGGGTAGCCCACGGAAGTGATTTGTAATGCAGGGAAGATCGCAAAGATCGGAAGCAGGATGGTTAGGATGGACAGACACAGGGGTTTATACAGGTTCGGGCCGTCGACTCGACGTAATACCCTACGTCCTGTTTTGGGGTGTTGTATTGCGTGTTGAGTTGTTGTCTGATGAGTCGAGTTGGCTTAGTTGTTTTGGAGGGGGTCCCTGCCCGCCTTATATATCGGGGGGCAGGGTTACAAGTCGGTTTGTAGCCGATCCTATCTCTAAGAATCCTTTCCTTCTTTACAATAATTCCTATTCCAACTAGAACTTCTCCTTCCAGATCCTTCCTTCGTGCGCCGACTTGTCCCGCACGTCATTCAGGTCCAGAACGGTGGGCTGGGCCGCCCCCTTTTGGTGGGCTGCCAGGCTTGCTCGTGAGGTACCCGGGTACTATATCCCCCACAGAAAGTGCCTACTATTTTCTCATCAAATATCAGATCACTAGTTTCAATGAAAGATCTCACAATTAGTGACTATAACTCACATGATTGCCATGTGATTATCTCAGTTTATCTTGCTATTGCAATCCGGGCTATCAAACCAGTATTCGTCAAGATGGTTATCACACGGATGTGTTACTTCTTTAACACGATCGCTCATAAAGTGGTCGATTGTTTAGAATTGGCTAAACTTCAACTATTTGTGGCCGAAACTCAGGCACAACTCGAGATGTGCTTCCCTCCATCCTTTTTTGATATCATGGAGCATCTCATGATCCACATGGTCAATCAGATAGTGGAATTAGGGCCTATGTACTTCCATCAGATGTGGACATATGAACGGTTCATGTCCACTCTCAATGGATATATGAGAAACAGCGCATTCCCAGAGGGTTCTATGATGGAGAGCTATCATACAGAAGAGAGTATTGATTGCTGCATAGATTACATAAAAGATAAGAGAGCCATTGGATTACCGGTATCTCGTCATGAGGGGAGGTTGTCTGGAAGGGGAACCATTGGAAAGAAAAGATTTGTCGATAGCGACAACAAAGAGTTGGAGAAAGCCCATTCTAGTATTCTACAACAGCTCACATTAGTGGAGCCCTACATCGAAGAACACTTAAATGAGATCCGGTCAGAAAGTAATGGTGGTCGCTCGCCGGATTGGATCATCAAGGAGCACAAGCGTCGTTTCTCCTCATGGTTTCGAGACCATGAACGACACCAATTTGAAGAAAATTCAGCAGATGAAATGACATTAGCGAGGTTGGCTTCAGGACCATCAAGCAATGTCACATCATGGCAAGCATATGAAAGAGTGTGGCATACCAAAACAGTGGTGTTTGCATAGAGGCTATTGACACATCCGGACAAACCGTAACTTACTATGGTTTCGTAGAGGAAATATGCGAACTTGACTATGGAGAGAATATTTGGTTCCCTTTTTTCGGTCCAAATGGGTCAAACACCCGACGGGGGTTACAGTGGACAACTATGGGTTCACACTTGTAAATCTCGACAACGTCGGTTATAAAGATGACCCTTGGGTGCTCGCTGATCGTGTCACACAGGTATTCTACATAACCGACCCGGCAAATGCAAAGAAACCACATTGTTATATCTGGGAAACAAAGGATTCTTGGAGTAGATGGTGTAGAGGATGTTGAGGATTACAATCAGTACGAGGAATTGCAAGTGTTCAAAGAGCTGGAAACCAGGATCAAGAAGATAGATGGAAGCATAGACAAGTCTGAGAATCCATGGGCACGCAAGGATTGTGAAGGAAGATATGTTAAGGATAAACCGATGAAGCATGAGGATGTACTATTACTAATTATGTTGTAATTTTTTATTAATTATGTTGTAAGACTATTTGAAAATATGTTGTAAGACTATTAAACATGTT
>WEIB01000586.1:0-31926 GCA_015476505.1 Urochloa ruziziensis
GTAGCCATCAGCTCTGCTTGAACTGCTCACTGCATAGGATTACAGTAAGTAAGATAATCTGTACAGGTACAGGAAAATGTGACTAACAATGCAAAGTCTGGAATGAAATAACTGAAAAACAGGGAAAAATATCATTTTAAATAAGCAAAGAAAAAACTTTGTGCATCACTCCATCTTGCCATGAATTTGATCTTTGCATAGCTAAGGGAATGGTAAGTTTGCATCAAGCACTCTGTAAGTGTTGATGTGGAAAACCGTGTGTTCTAATTTCAACAACAGTGCTTTTCTTTACGCTAGGCACAAATTTACAGTTTGACAAAAGTAGAAACTGTGATGGTTGTACAGACGAATTCAGTGAAGATTTATATTCTGACTGCTGCCACAAACATGATATGAGCACGGCCAGAAGGTATACATAAAGGATTCCATGGGTGCAGGCACCACAATTGGATCATTCCACTAGCCCATTCTATCACTACTCACATCATACATCACTTCTGGAAGTTTGGACACAAGTTACGCCTAGAGAAATAAAGGTGACCTCTACTGCAATCTGTCAATACTAAACCAGTGAAATGAACAACCCAAAAGTGACCTCCTGTTAGTTTATATGTCCCTAAATTGCCCAAGTGAGCCTGACCAATCAATTTTTTACTCGAAGATGAACCTTCCCAAACGGTGGTGCCTGACCAATCAATTTTTTACTCGAAGATGAACCTTCCCAACGGTGGTCGGTGGAGGTGTGAGTATACCACAACAGGATCGTGTTTGTTTGATAGATTAATTTAGCAGTTGGTAAACTCCCCACAAACATTGGGGCACCGGACTATGAAACGGCCCCTTTTGTTCGAAGGAATAAATTAGGCTCAGCACAGGGGCGGACAAATCGATGTGCACGAGGATTCAATCCCTGGAAATAAACCGCACCCCAACCCTAATTCAGCGGTAGCAAGTATGAGCACCAACAATTGGACTCACAAAGGCACCACGAAGCGCACAGATCCACTACTAAACGAACAGATGGAGCTGGTTTGGATTTGATTTGGGACAAGGGAATTCAGTGCAGGAAGGGAGGATTACTCACCAACAAAAAGAAGAAATCAGTCGGATCTCCGGTCCACTCGACCACAGAGAGGGAGGGGCAGCCGGGCAGCACCGCGGCAGCGCAGCTGCGGCTTACAGAGGAAAGGCACCGGCGGGAGGCCTCGTCGCCGTGTGCTCGCCTGGGGTTTGGACCGTTTGAGCTTCAGAGCTTGGAGGGGACGGAGCAACCGAGGCTGCCTGCGTGACTGCGTCGAGAGTTGCCGAGTGAGGATGGAGAGGGGAGGCCGACGAGGCGACGACGCGCTGTACCTGAAGATATGCGCTCATCTTTTTTGCCATGAGGAAGTTCTGCACGGGAATTCCAATTGTCTTACTATAACAGTTTGTTAAGCACATTTGTGTTGTTCTTATATAAAAATGCATTTGTGTTTAACTGTTTTATGTCTGTTTTTTCTTTTCTCGTTCAACCGCTAAGCAGCAGGAACAAACATTTGCATTGTGCAACACTGCAACTAGTCGGCTTTCTCCTATTCAGCTCGAAGCCATATATGGCCAGGTTTTAGTCGGTGACCAAAACCCAACTTAGTGTTGTATAAAAGGTTGGGTGGTACGGCTTTGGAGGGTGGGCATGTGTATACATAGCAACCATGTTTACACTTTCGTCCTGACTTCGTATAAAGGGTTACCTGAAGATGTTATGGTTGAGGACAAAGGTTTAGAGCAAGTTTTATAATCTCGTCCGTAGCGGGCTGAGACGAGCATTGAGTTGGCACATGCAGCTGATGGACCCCACGAGCAATTAATGGGAGAGCAGCTCCATCCGCCAATAGCCAGTGAACAATTAATGGCCAGCAACTTTCTCCGCCAATAACTAGAGCGCTTGTGCCTCTGCGCCTGCGCCAGTGTGGAGCGGGCGCACCCTGAGACGCCCGCGCTCATCTCTCTTCTCTTTTTTCTCTCTTCCACGGAGGAAACCGTGCACTCTACGCCGCTTATTATACTTGCTCTTATAAGTTGGCTGGCTCCACCCTTGCTCAACTAATAATGTGGTATTAAACTCGTGCACACCGCGCTCATAGACCACTATTGGACCGAACCAAATGGGCTGGGTGTCATAGGGTGTCCTAGTTGTTTAGCTCTATCATAAGTGAGACTTATCTGATATTGACAATTTATAGAAAAATCTGTTAATATTTACACATCAATAAATACGCAACAAACATATATTACATGATGTACCTAGTAAAACCAGTTTGATGTTCTAGATACTTATAGATTTTTTTCTTTAAACTTAACCAATGCTAAAGAAGTTTGACTTAGTACAAAACATGAACGTCTAAGAATTTGGAACCGAGTATACATAAATCTTCGATGGTTTTATAACATAGTAACAGCCGCACCTTTGAAACGCATGACTCCACTGTCCACTGATTTGTAAAAGAACAAATAAATAAGGGATGCGGTCAGTTTTTTCTTCTTTTGCCAAGGTGCATGAGTTTCATGGGTTGAGCAAGATGCTACTCTCCATTTTCTTTCTATGGGAATTTTCAAAATTCGTAATCTAAACCAAAATACCAATTTTGTACAAAAGCTATGGCTGGACTTGTGTTTATAATTAATTTCCTGTACTAGTTCTTTTTTGTTTGGATGAACATTACAGGGACCAATTTGGCGGCAACGAGTTGGAGAAATAGAATTGGATCTGATTTTTCGGGAGCGAAGCGTAGTGGCTTCAACAGCATTGGACAGTTGGTTAATGCGATTGTCATGATTTGATTATTTGGTTTTCAAACAATTACTCCCTTCGTTCTTTTTATTTGACGCTTCTTAGCTCAAAGTTGAGCTCGCCAGCGTCATATAATGAGAGGAGAGGTAGTACTAACTTGGAATGAGTAGAAATATAAACATTAAATTACTCCGAGTCTTTCTAGAAAAATTGAACCACACAAAAGCGATGCTCTAAACCATGAGGCCTATTTGAATGGACTAAAACAAAAGTTTAACCCAGGCTAAAGTTAGACGTGTGTATATATAGGCGAGTAAAACGGTAACCAAGAGCAACTCCAGCAAAGCCCTACTCAAGCCTCTACTCAAAAAGTTGAGGCTGAGAGGTAAAAGACCATCTCCAGCAAGGCCCCTACTCTAGGAAGAGGCACCCAAATCCTCCCTCTCATCCCCATCTCCCACAGGTGGAGAGAGAAGCCCCTACTCGGCGGTTGCTTCAGTTTTCCCTACGCGTGTGTGTGCGGAGCCCGCTCCCCCCGCCTTCTGATGAATCGAAGCTGCGCCGCCGCTCGTGCTCTAGCTGTCGGCATTCTATCTCCGCCTCAACGAGACCCAGATCTTCCGCCTCCTTCTGAGCTCCCATGACCGAGAGCTTTGCGCCTCCCAATCTCTGGATGCGAGCGACGGCTAGATCGAGACGGCGGCGGTGCTGCCGTCGCCCATGGATGCCGCCGCTCGGAGCTCCAGCGCCCGCAACGACTTCGGGCTCCCCCGCGGCCGCCATGGCCGTGCGCTGCCTCCGCCCGGGGCACGCGGCCCCTTCTCTTCCACGCTTTCTAGCTGCCTCTGCGGGCCATCCTCGCCCATGGGAAGGTGCGGGCCGCCCATCTCTGCCCGGCACCGGTCGGGCTCCCCATCCTTCGCATCGCAGCTTGAGCGTCTCCTGTACCGTAGCCCGGATCTCCTCCGCCGCTACAGCTCGGAGTGCCTCCTCCACCGCCAGCCTGATCTCTGTCGTCGCCTCGATTCCCACCGAGGGCGAACAGAGGACACGGAGGAAGAGACACGAAGCATTGGGAGGAACCGAGGAAGAAAGGGAGAGTAAGAGGAAAAAAAAGAAAAAGAAGAAATTGATAAGAGGCACTTCCATGTGGGGCCCTTCTGTCATATAAAGTAGGAACTGATGAGTTGGGGCTGTTGTTAGAGTTAGACACAAAATTTTAGCCCCAAACAGTTGGGGCCGGCCCCTACTAAATAAAGTATGGGCTCGAAGTAGAGACTATTGCTGAAAATGCTCTAATCCAGCCTTGCACTGTGCACACCACCAGGTGCGTCGTATTCAGAAATCACGTTCGTATATGTACATGATGAACACGTCGGTCCGTGGACAAAGATGCATGGCGTCAAACCAATATTTGTGATTGTCCACATATATAAGCGAGTAAAAAATGTAGTAACTACTTTCTCCGTTCCATAATAAGTGCATTTAGAGAGTTTAAAATTTGTTCCAAAATAAGTGCACATATACATATAAGACAAACCAACTTTATATCATTTTTTACTTTTTTTCTTCTTGATGTGTAATGATTGCGGCTTTATAAGGATATAAATGTAATTTGCTCTGCTACTAATTTACCGATTTGAAACCTAGAAATGCACTTATTGACGGAGGGAGTAATAATCAAGCCGTGCACGATCAGTCGTGGATCACCAGGTCCGTCGGATTGACCATTTGAGAGATCAGAAGCCGATGGTGGCCATGGGCCGAAGGAGGCGGCGTGGGCGCAGTCGACGCCGGCGGGCGCGTGCAGCGCGCCGACGAGCGCCGTGCCCTCGACGAGCTCGCGCAGGGCCTGCTCGTAGCCGGCCCTCAGCCGCCGCAGCGCGCGCCGGTACGCCGCCGCCAGCAACGGCCACCTCAGCCGCAGCCGCAGCACGCCAAAGAGCCTCTCTTTCTCCCTCCGCCATCACCGCCGCCGCCGCGCCGAGCCTCACCACCGCCATCCTCTTCCTCCGGCCGCCGCTCGCCTGCTTCGCCCCCGGCGGCGCCGCTGCCCTCCGCCGCGACGACGCCAGGCGGAACTGCATGGCTGATCTGCTTGTGGTCTCCTCGCTGCCTAGATGTACACGTCTAGCTGGCTAGCAGTAACTAATATATGAGGATTTATCACGATCTGGATCGCTCCTGCCTCGATTTTATTGCTACGATGTTGCGAGAAGAAGCAGCTATCTCTGAGGTGCTTTCGGCGTCTAAGCTAGTAGCAGGTAGCTTTGCTTGCAGGTGTGTGTTTAGTTATAGTACTTGGTGATGACCTCCTGTAGTGCAGGTGAGTGCAAACTGTCTCAGTTCAATACTTCAATTATATAAAAAGATGGTTAGTTTACGACGATTTGCTGTTAATTTTCCAAGACGAGTCGTTTCTTTCCTTGGAAGGCCAGTGCCCAATGGAGTGCTAAAGGGTCGCAAAATTTTATTCATATCATGGGTGGTGCAGGTATTATATGACGAGCGTCAGATGGTCTCACTCGTCTAAAACAAAGGGCTTCGGTGGTTTCATCCGTCAAGTCTGTGTGGAAGGAGATGTCATGCAATCGATCAACGAGTTATATGTGTGTCATGGAATTATTGTATGAGAGAGCAAGCGCAGAGAGGTTTTGGCTGCATATGTCTGCATATGATTGGAACAGTCTGGGCTGGACGAAGAATGGCGACGTCTTCCAAGATAAACCCTTCTTTTATTCTTGTCAGAGATAAGCACCACAACATAATGCACGAGAATAGGCTAAATATAATCATGTTATTTGAACTAATTCCAAGCTTCATCATGATTTGTCAGAGGGAACATATGTAATAATCTGAAGAATTTCTCTTCATTGATCCAGTGCTCTGTCAACGTGTTAAATACTGCAAGATGATGAAGTTTGGTCAACGAAGTTTCGAATAATAAAGTCCGGTCAACGGCAGGCTGCTGGTGCTCGCCATGAGCCAAATATGTGAAGAGTCGGAAATGCAAGCATGCAGGACCCATGACGATACGATTATATGAAACAGATGGATCTCAGTTTGGGTGATTGGATTAGGAGAACGTTTTGGACCTGTGTGTGGATCAGGGGCGTGACAGTGCAGTGCGAGCTGATAAGATGATGTGAGCAGAAGACCGGCGACATGTCAGTTTCAAAAATAAAAGCAAATAATAATGGTGATGGTATTCGTTTCGTGAATCTATGAAGATGGGGAAAAGTCATGTGATGCTGTAGAAATAACAACTGTTTTCATCTGAAATTTGGCAACCGACTGAACATTTCAAAAATGGACTGGGTATATAATTAACTATGCTCCAAAGAGCTTATATGCTCTGAGCAACTCGTCAGGAAGAATCATGGTCTACCAAACTCTCTATAACAAACCATATCTCCTCTCAACAAACACATTTTATCTCAATGAAGACTGATCTTAGCGAGTTTCTAAAGTGCCTCGGCTTAGTCAACTCTCAACGAAACAATCATCTCAGCAATTTCGCCATTTCGGCGCTCGTGGAAGAAACAAAAATGTTCACAAAAGCGGAGCTTAAAATCTGTGTGCTACTGGGTCCACGGCCCGTAGATACAAGCCCATAGTGTACAAGCTGCAGCCCATATGCGCAACTACCCATCAAGCCCAACCCAAGTGCTTCGCAACCCAATCCAGCCCAGCCCAGCAACCAACGACTCCTTCCGGACTTCCCACCGGCCGTTTCACTCCAGTTTTCCCCTTCCACCCCCTTCATCACCGCCGCCGGTGACGGCGATGGCTCCTGCCATGGCCGCGGCGGCGAGCCAGGCCCTGAGCGACCACCAGATCCTCGACGCAGTGGGAACCGGCGCCGCGGCGCTCTCTCTGGTGGGATCCTCCTTCATCGTGCTGTGCTACCTCCTCTTCCGCGAGCTCCGCAAGTTCTCCTTCAAGCTCGTCTTCTACCTCGCCGTCTCGGTGAGTGGCCTGCTCGTACCTCAGTGCCCTTAGGGGGTTGGGATTGAGATCCTAGTGGTGCGATGCGCCGCGGTTGGTGTTTCAAATTAGGAGCTCGTGGTGAGATCTGTGCTTGGTTTGTTAATTTGGGTGGTGATTTGTGAGTAATTGCTGGCTCATGTTCTGAGTTTGGTACAAGGGTGCTTTCACTTTATGCATATGCTGAAGTAGCTCTCGGGAAATGGGTGCCAAGAAGTACACTAGGGATCTTGATCTTGAGAAATGAAATGCGTGCATTATCGCTAGTCTCCACCAGGAGGTTTCTTTATGGAAGTTGGAACCATATACTCCCCTCAACCTGTTGATTAACCGTGTGATTACGTGTTTGTCATAGGCTTTGTACATGTTTTCACTTTTTTTTTTAAATACCATACAAATTCCAGTTGTTAGGGTATGATGTTTAAGATCATGAGTCTGAAACTCTGAATGAAAGTTCCAGCGGCATGTGGGATTTGCTTGGCCTCCAATTGGGTAGAGCTAAACGAGAGGATACTTTCCCCACAAACTTCGTAGTTCATTCTTTAATATGGAAATAGCTGGTGTCCATATAATTTATTTTGTTGAATCATGAAACCAATGGGGATGATAAACACCTACTTATCAAGCCCAGTTCATCAATCGTCACTTCCATGACGAGTGACGACTTGCAGTTTGCTTTTTGAGAAAAATGATACTAAATGTCTAGTTGCTTTGCTGAAACGGTTGGGAGTATTAGCTGAAGCTGGGTTTGTTTATTCTTGTGATTGTTGTAACTGTGTATGTTTTCTGATAAGTTTTCCTGAATTGCAGGATATGTTTTGCAGCTTATTTACCATACTAGGGTATGTTGCCATCTGCACTATATGAATAAGTTATATCTTCTGCTGCACATAATTACTTGCTCGGTTTCTTTCTCAGTGTTATCTACTTCTGCTAGCAGCACTCTACCAAAATGAACATATACAGAATCAGCTCATTATTTCAAATCATAACTGCGTACTTGACCTGGCAACCTTGCGTTCTGCTTACCAAGAAATATTAATGCCAGGATTCCAAATATATATTTGTTTTTGTTGAAGAAAAATGAATCAGACTATTTTTTTTTCCGTTACACTTTGCATCTGACTGCTTAGATTTGTTGTGCTCGTGGTAAAATATTAGTAACTAATTTTTTATGTTGCAGGGGCCCATCAAATGCATTTTACTGCTTTGCACATGACTACAGTGCTCATTTCTTCTGTGTGGCTTCTTTTCTATGGACAACCTCCATAGCATTCACTCTGCATCGCACGGTTGTCAAACACAAAACTGATGTTGAAGAATTTGGACCTATTTTTCACTTATATGTGTGGGGTACGGAAACTGCTGATCACCTCCCTGCCTTTCTTTGAAGTTATATGTTCCAAATTAAGCAAATTGTTGGCCCAACTTGGATGACACTTTTCAAGAGACCTTGTGCCAGAAAACACGAACAATTTTGTATCCTTACATCTGTATGAACCAGTGTGCTTTAGAAAAGCCAAAATGGTCCACACCATATAGTTTTTTTTTTCCATTGTGTTTTTGGCCTTTTCTGCCTTGTAAATAGCCAAGCATGAAGTTCCAATTCATTTGTCTTTCCATTAATCTGCCCCATGTGGATAGCTGTTGACTTGATATAATTGTATCAGACTAACAGCATGCTCAAATGGTCTTTCATTTTTATTGTTTTCGCCTTTATCTGCATATTTTACATATATATTTCTGTTAATAATATAATTTGGTCGCACCATCTTGGGAGTTGGGACCGATACGTAGCTGTTTCCTCTTATTGTACTGAAGCTTTATCTAATGGTACTGCTTGTAGGCATATATCCTCCATTTTTAGCAGTAGATCATTATTTACCAACTTATGGAAGTCATGTGCCAGCTTTCAGAATCAGTTGAAAAGATATCATTTTTTTATTTCTCCAGGAACTTCACTATCTACCACTGTGTTACGTTCGATAGGAAGTGACAATGGAAGGCCAGGTTCCTGGTGTTGGATCCAGCAAGGAAGCATGGCAAAGGCATGTGATCTTTTGTTCTCTTTATGAGTTTTTCTTTCTGTAGATTATTGCACAACCTTTAGTAGTATGCGTTACTTCTTTAAGAGCGTGCTAATGAATGAAGTATTATTTATAAGTAAAGTTTTGCAGATTTGGTTACAGGGAACCTTTGTATAAACTCATCTATGCTCGAATCCTTCATAACTCATCCATGATATTGAACAATCCAAATAGTGTTTCTGATATACCTTTGCTACTGCTTTCTTTACCACTTAATGCTGTCAGCATCTGCTCAAGGGTGTCAAACCAGAATGCACCTAAGGGAAGAAGTAATTTTTATATGGAATTCCCAACATATCTTGCTTGGACTATGAAACATTATTGTCCTCAGCTAGACAGTGAATTGAAACTAGAATTCTCATTTTGTCAACATATTAGCAATTCTTTCATTAAAATGCCCTTACTTGTAGGTCCTACACTTGATAACTTTTTATATTCCACTTTGGGGTGCCATTCTGTACAATGGGTTCACATACTATGAAGTAAACCGCATGCTGAACAATGCAACACGGGTAAACATACTTGCTCTCAACAGTTCTCCCTTGTACATTGGAGGTTATCAAGGACTTCGCTGTAACTCTTTGGCACATTCTGCTATCTCTGCCTGTATGCTCTGAATTTTTAATAAGCTCTCTTTTTTCTTTTGGTAGATGGCTGCTGGCATAAGTGAAAGATCAAATCAATCTGACATTAGGTCAGGCAGGAAGGTACGGAATCCTGTACAGTAATTTGCCATTGTTTGGAGAATTCCCCTCCCCCCGCCTTTCCTACTGCACTACTTTACTGTTACACACTTGTAGCATTGTGATGGCCAACCATGGCTCCGATCCTGGGTCTAACAAAAAAGGCCCCTCGCCTGTGGTTATTTTCAGAGTTACACGTGCTGCAGGCATGTCTTGGATAGACTGCCTTTGGGGCCCTTTCTTGGTCCTGAAGCTTGATAAAATTTCCTCTTACTTGAATACGGAGGAGACATTTTATATATGCTCCTTGTCTTTTGTACATTACCTCTACACAGCTGTTCATTATATGGTACAAAAACAGGCTGTTAATTTATCTGAGCACATGCATATGCATGATTTATTGATTTGTTGTGTTTTGCAGGCATTTAATCGATGGGGTTATTACCCTCTAATTTTGATCGGTTCATGGGCTTTTGCAACTATCAATCGACTTTATGACTTTACCAGTCCAGGACACAAGATATTTTGGCTCTCCTTTCTTGATGTTGGGTTTGCTGGACTTATGGTGAGTATCTTAATGCTTGTGTATTTGATCCTGGATATTACTAAAATACTGTGGCACCCAATTATTTCACAGGAGTACTAGCTACTGAAGGCTGTTTATTTCTTTCTGTTACCTGGTCCTTCTGAATTTCTTTTGTTCAATAAAAGTTCAGGCGGCCAAAGGCCAACATAGTTTCTCTTAAGAAATGGGGAGGGCTGGAATTCTGACCGCGTGTAGAAATCCGCACATGAAATAGATTTGTGACTTATCCTCCATTGTCATAAGGGATATGATAAAAATCTTTCATCATGCAATCTGGACCTCTTCAGTGCATGTGTGGCTTATGTACTCTTTTTTTAGCTTGGTTTACTTGAACTTTGTGTCCGTTTATTTCCCTATAGACTGTGACTTATGCATAGAAGCATTTTGTTTGATTGCAACTCTAGTATATTCCCCTTTTCCTTGCTTCTTATTTCGTTTTCTGTGGATATTCTGATGCTTCCCATTTTGTCTAGGGCCTTTTTAATTCCATTGCTTACGGTCTCAACTCTTCTGTGCGCCAAGCTATTTCAGAAAGAATTGACACGTAAGTTTACATTGCAACTTAATTTTCGCAACCATATGTTCCTCCAGTGCTATGCATTATTTTACAGTAACCACTTAGTTAGGCTGCAATTCATAAAATAGTTGTTAGCTGTAAAGAATTTTATTTCCTAAATTTTCCAGATTCTTACCTGAGAGAATTAAAAGGAGCCTCCCTACATTGTCAAGATTGAGAAGTCAACAGGAAAACGAACTGACTTCTCTCATTGTTGAGGGAAACTGATATGACAATTCGAGCAATACTTGGGAGTTTGAGGCATACTAAGTTTGTCAATATCTTTTGGGCTCTAAAATCTTGAAGGTATACATCGATGTTGGATTAATTGTTCAGCATTGACAATCTGGTTCAGGTACACTGGACTCATTGCTGATTGTCTTTAACGCTGTTGTTGTGCCAAAGTTTTATTGTTGCATAATATATAGGAGGTTAGGAGATAGAAACTCGGTAGATATTCTAATGTTCATCTGTAGCATATAGGCAAGCTTTTTTTTTTTCTCCCTTGAGATTGGCATTCTTTTACTCTCCCTATCCTGATGTATTTCCTGAGAATTTGTTTCTTCAGTGTGCAAGTATAACCACTTATGTACAATTCAACGCTCTTGTAAGATAGCGCTATTCAATTTCTTTCTTTCTTTTTTGCCCCTCAGCATTTGTTCTGGTTCATTAGTTTGGTGACCATACTTTAATTTTGGCGAGGGCACCAGCCAAGTAATATTTTCGACTGATGAAATGAGAGCCAAAATATCTTTTGTCCTGGAACTCAGAAATAGTTAGGACAAAAATATCCATAGTTGATAGCCATAGGACAAAATATTTTTCCTACAAAATAACTCTAGTTAGGCCACGACTCAGAAATTATTGATAGCCATAAAGACTTTCATTTCCTAAACTTTCCATGTTCCTACTTGAGAGAATTAAAAGGAGCCCAGCCTCCCTACGCTGTCAAGATTGAGAAGTCAATAGGAAGATGAACTGGCTTCTCTCATTGTCGATGGAAACTGATATGACAATGCGAGCAGTACTTGGAGTTTGAAGCATACTAGTTTGTTAATATCTTCTGGGTTCCTGGGTTCTACAGCCTTGAAGGGCTACAATGATGTAGGAGCAACTGTTCAGCATTGACAATCTAGTTCAGGTACACTTGAGCTGGTTCCACTGGGCTCACCGTTGATTTGTCTTTGACAATGTTAGTGTACCGAAGTTCCATTCTACTTAAGCACATCATCGGCCCATGTCTCCATCAGCTAATTCTATTTAAGCAGAGCCTAGGCCACGGTAACCGATCATTAGCTCCCAATCATTGGCTCTCCTCGGCTCCTCCCATTGCTCCTCTTGCCAGCTGCCTGCTCACAGCTGACAGCAACCACTCACTCCGCTCCCTCCCGTGCAAACATGGCGGCGGACCTCCCGGAGGTGGCAATGGCGGCCCTGTACATCGCCCTCGGCTGCCGGGAGGTCCTGAAGCCCGTCCTGGACTTCCTGGACAGAGCTGCTGCCACGCGTGGCCCTGTCCTTGACATGGCGGTTGCCGCTGTCCTCCTTACTCTCCCAACGGCCTACCTCTTCGTCGTCGGCGTCATCCTCCCCGTCGCCCTCCACGTCACCCTGCCGCCGGCGGTGCCCGTCTCCCCAGCGGCGTTCTGGAAGTCTGTCGTCCTGGGCTTCGCACTGTTGCTTCTCTTCGTTGCCGTGCCTCCGGTGGCCTTTCTGTTCCTCACTGCCGGCAGCGCATAGCCTGAGAGGGAATGCTTGTTTTGGTGAGGGATTGGGTGAGGACATACAGCTTAAAATGAGCTAAGTCCAAGCTTGATCCCACTAAAATAAGCATCCAAAAAAGGCAAAATAATACTTACTAGCTACTGTTTTACTATGAGAAAATAAAGGCCACGCCTTTAGTTTTACATTGGCTGTGGCAGCTGATATAAGATTGAAGATTCTGTGGTGTGACACTGCGAGTGAGTCCATCGGCATTATATTGGAGGCGATGTTCTCCGGCCGTCAGTAGGCGTAAGCCGACATGTGGACCATTCCAGTGAGCTGCAGTGGTGACGGAGTACCGGACGCTTCCATGGTTTAAGTTATCACCTTCTTACAAACTTCACTACTTGGCCTGGCTGTCCGCGCAGGAACAAAAGAGCAGACAGCCTAGAACTGAGGCCGCGAGCGGCTTCTTCTGGATGCTAGAAGTAGAAGGTGAAGTTGTAATTTTGTAAAATGAGTGTAATAACTTTGTAATGGAGAAGTCAATGCAATGTATGTATGTCTCTCTATTATGAGCTACTACACCGTTCAGTCCTTTGTCTTTTTTTTTTTTGGGGGGGGGGGGGGGGGGGGGGGGGGGGGGTCTGCGTCTGTGGGTATCTGGTTAACCTGTGGGCAGTTAGGTATAGTGGACTGCTGGTTCTTTTTGGTCTCAGTGGATTGGTGGCTTTCTCATCGAAAGCAATCTGATGAGGGAGTTTGTAAGATGGTTTGGTTTAGTTGTAGCTTTTTTTAGTTTGCATGCTTTGAAGGAATAGAATGGTGGTAGAATATTCAATGGAAAGCAAATATTGGTGCACGAGCTGTTGGAAGGAATGAGACAGGACTGTTTGCTAGACTCTAGAGCAGGGGCTGCCTGCTTGAGAAGCTGGCTTTGTCCCTTGTTTTTTTAGATCATTGAACTTGGCATTTGCTTGCAGTTTTTCTTTTTCTTTCTTCAAAGAAAGAAGAGCAGGAGCATTGCTATGCCATTTAAAGAGAGGAAGGCAGGCAAGTTTTACGTTCTGATTACAAGGATATACCGAATTCTAAATAACTAAGGCACCACCTCACCTCCATACGTCTGCTTACACAGGCCAACCTCCTTGATGTGTGTTGCTGGCCTTGCTGCACCTGCAATGGATCTTGACGAGGAACTAAGCAAAGAAATTCACAAAAAGAAGATAAGTCCACAAGAAGAATGCATGATACAATGTGGCCTCAATGTGGACAAGCAGGGTGCCCGTGTGCTGTAATGCACGTGCCTCAAAACAACTGTAACCATTCATCACTTCAGAAATAATTATCTTCAAGCCTTAAAATTACATATTTAACTTTGACGAATCATTTACCCTTAGAGATTTGTAGAAATGAAAATATATAGTTGTGCAAACACAATCCATCTTCATGTCACATTGGTATGCTCCACAATCCGATCATAGCATCCTCCATAATGAAGTTGGAAGAAGTAAGTGTTTTCAATTAGTAAAAGTAAAACAAGCAAGAACAAGTACAGGTGTTTCAGCCTTGGCTCGCACTTCTTCTAGGACTACTTTGCTATACGGACCATAGCAAAGATCTCCATGACCCCATCTCATGTGCCTTTTTGTTATTTCCCTGTCTTTTTATTTGGACAGATGGTAATGATACTACCCACTTGGTGGACTAAGAAGTCCGCAAATGCACATGATAAAAAGGTGGATGTGGCCCCTGTGGCCCTGTGTTAGAGAGAGTTAAAAAAAATTGCGGCCATTGCTTGATATATTTGTTTTAACTTGAGTATCTGACCATGGTTTAAAGTTCAGCATCTTTCAGAGAAAAAAAAGAGAGAATCTACCAGAACATCGTCCTCATTGAGTCATTGGGAGTGCTCAAGTGTTCTTTTCTAGTGTGGTGGAGCCGTGGAGCCGAGGAGGAGCTGCGTAGACATGAGACCTTTTGTCCCCACGAAATCACATGCTTGCACTTCAGAAGTTCTATTTATGCTGCGCATGGCCGTCCCCCTGTCTCTGTCTCTGTCTCTCCTTCTCCTGGACATGAACATCCATCAAGTGTCAAGTCCAGCAGCAGCACAGGATCTCCAGTGCCATCTGTCACCTGTCGCTATTACAGAGACAGTTACACATAACAACAAACACATAGAAGAATATGCGAGATAGAAAGCACAACACTCGGCTAAGGAATTAACGGTTAGCGAAGGAGAGAGGGAAGAAAAGGAGAGAAGTGAGTGCAGAATGGAGGTGGAAAGGATCTCTCGGTGAGTTTGAAAGACACATGCGCCCGGGGCAAGAACAGCTCTACCGACCACCAAGTCTGAAGATACACCTGCAGGTATTACAACATTATCATAGCATTGGCGTAGGTGGTGTGAAGCTTAGTGAACTTTAAATAAAAATATCTCCATAACGAGCCTGTATTAGTGAGCATTGATAATATAAGTCTTAACACCACTGTTTGCCTACACGACCATTTAGCCATTTACACGCCGTGTAAACACTTCACGGTGTCTAGCTGTGTCTATTTCATCACATTTAGCCTAATTAGTGGCCATTTGATCTGTTTAGTCGGTTGTTTAATGTTGAGAGTTTACAACACATCAAAATTAAGGTGACTGGTGGTATAGCAATCATTCAATCAAACAGAAAAGAGAAGCTGTGGTAAGGCTAGTCTCAGCAGGTACTATCATGTGTATTATTGATGAGGTGTCACAGTATCTTTTTCTTGGCACGGCAAAGAATTAAATAAGACAGAAAGGAGGTACATTTTCAGCACAGTATCTTATGTTTGGGCATAACATATAATATCTCGGGTCCACTTTTTATAGATAATTAGACATGGCTAATCAAATAATAGTTTTGAGTATGCTAGTTTCATTTTCAATAATGAGGGGCTACGTAGATAAAACTGGCAACATAGGACATTAGAGTTCTGAGGAGGAAAGTCATAAAGTTATATTAGTCATAAAATAATCACATCATAAAATGTCATTAATTTGCATTGCACCAATCTAGCCCGAAAGTACTGGCCTGTAGACTTGTAGTAAGTTGTAACCAATGTAATAAAATAAAAATGCCATTAAAACATCATGATCATGTATCGTTAGTTTCAATTTATTATACCATGATGTTGTACATCATGAACTAAGAGAGAAAAGCCTTCAATTTGTTGTGACAACGTATTTAATAACTGAGGATCGGAATGTCAAATTGTGTAAAATGGTTGTGTTGGTTAGAAGAATAAAGTTAAGGCAAAACCAACACAAATGCCATAAGTACATTGGAAGGAAATGAAAAGGAGAATAAGCTCCACTAGCATGAATGGAAAACTCCCATCGGAAGTTCACAAAAAAGATGATTGTTTTCGTGATGTAGTACAAGTTTTTTTTTGATAAGCTAATGTACGCAAGTTGACAAGGTACTACCGTACAAGTGCTTCACTCTGAGCAAAATCTTTTGTGCGGGGAGCCTATTTCTCAATTATTGCAATAGATTAAAATTTTGTTAAAATTAAGTGTCTCTAAATTAAATTTACCCGGTAGGAAAACAATATTTTTAATAAAAAATAAATCAATCGTATGATATAATCTTGTTCGTTGCATACATGGCAGCTTGCATAGTGTTTTTGGTACATGAATTTTAGGTTTTTTTTAAAAAAAAATGGAATGATTTTTGTTCTTTTTGTGATGTAATTTGCTTTTTCTGTGCATAAACTCTTTTATTTTTAATATGTAACCAGTAGGAGCCTGGCCCCTCTTCTTACATAAAAATGAATAGTTTTTGTTATTATTAAATAATAAGCTAAGGTTTAAGTATGTGCTCTAGATTGTATAATTGTTTATGTGGGCCAAAATTTTCTTTCGGGCCGACTCAATTTCCGTTTTCTTCTTTCTTCCCTCCCCTTTTTCCCCTTTTGTTTTTATTCTTTTTTCTTCTCAGGCCTAAACCCCACAGTCAGGTCAATTCCGGCCTTCACCATCTCCACCAGGCCCCTTTTTTTGGGCACCCAATTCACCAAGATGGGTCGAAACCCGCATGAGCCCAAACCCCTCCTCACCACCCATCTTGGGCCGCGGCCTTCACCGGCCAGAAGCGCCCCGACCGAAGGCGCCACCGGCCGCCCCTGCCTCAGTCACCGACAGGTGACCCTGTTCATCAGCTCCTGTCTTCCCGTCGCTGCCGGTTTTGCCACCTTGCCCACAGCGCCATGCGCGGCGCGCTGGCTCGCGGCTGCGATGAAGGTTGCCACGGTGGGGCCCAGGAATGTCACTTCGAATTGAAGTGGATTCCAATCTGCGATAATTATGTCGCAATTACTCAACTGACAAGAAGTAACTCGAGGTGGTTGAAACCAGGCCACTCAAGACAAAAACAGTAACCTAGGCCCGACTATAACCAGCATCATCCTCTTTGTCCCCTCCATTCTCAGCACCACTCCCCACGGTCCCCCCACCTGCTCAGAGCCCAGCTCGCTCCCATTGCAGCTCCATTTCCCGTTGGCAGGTCCATCTCGCCGCCGCTGCGACAGCAGCTTGCTCCATTCCTGCAAGCATGGCGCCCGGCCACGCAGACCCGTCCGATTTCATCGTCTCCATCGCCTGGGGCCTCTCCCCGTTCCTGCTGCAGCTCCTCGACTTCCTGGAGCGATCCCCCGCGCGCAGCCCCCCGCTAGACGCGGCCGTCGCCGCCGCCGTCCTCGCCTTTGTGTCCGTCTGCTTCGTGGTCGCTGTACTCCTCCACCCTCTACGACGTCGCCGTCCAGGCGCCGCCCGCCCCCTCGCCACCGCCGGCTCCGTGGCGGTTCGTCGTTCTGGGCATTGTCCTGCTCTGCTTTCTGCTCGTCTTCGTCGAGGTGCCCCTCGTGATGGTTTTCCTCCATTGCCTCTGATCGGTGATTACCAGCAGGGGCGAATCTACAGGGGGGGCTAGGGGGGCTCTAGCCCCCCCTACCGGCTTAAACTCCATTGATCCCCCCCTAAGCCCCCCCTGTAATTTTTGAATAGAAATCAATGGAGAGAAAGAAGAAAAGAGAGTGGAGGAAGAAGAAAGAAGAAAAAAGAGGAAGAGGAGGAGGAATAATGAGGTTCACCAGCCCCCCTAGATCACCATCCTGGCTTCGCCACTGATTACCAGTAACAGTAAGTGAGCGAGGCACCTCTGTTTTGGATGCGAGTGATTAAGCCTCAATTTGCTAGTAGCTTGTCATGCCTTAGATTTGCCAGAAAGGGGAATGTGGCAAGAGGCAAGAGCCTACGGTGCGTCCCCCCCTGCAGCTACAGATTTGGAGCTGACCCAAGTGCTTATCATGTAGGAAGTAGGATTACGGCATCTTTACTGGTGATCCGATTCATCGAAGGGAGAAAGAGACACGCAAGCGGTGAAAAAGTTTATTTTCTCCTTTTACAGCACATGTCGCTATCAATGGGCCCACAGAAAAATAAATAATTGCTTGCTTCCCTACTTTTACGCATTGATTCTTCTCACGAGCACAGCAACAGAGCTCCTCTTTCCATTCTTTATCCAGTATGATCCGGATCAAAATTTCGATTCGGTTCTTTCTCTCTCTTCTATGAATCGCCGTTCTCTAGTGACTATGTATCGACTCATCACCTCCACGTCGGCTCATGCACCGATCACTAGAGAAGCCTAGTTCAAGTTAACTATTAGTACCCTGAATCTCAAGGATATGCTCTGTTGATGCGGAACGCACTTGTGGAGCAGCAATCCAGCGATTATGAAGTTTCTAGCTAGTAGTGATTCTCTTATTGGGCCTGCAGGAAGAACAGAGCAACGGGCAAACAAGCCGTATAAGGTTCTCCTGATGCTACTATGCAAGACTTATCAATTAAGGCCATGTTTAGTTCCCACCCGAAATATTTTCACCCATCACATCAAAGGAGAATCTTTGATGCATGAAGTATTAAATGTAAACAAAAAAGGTGAAAAGTTATATGGATAGACTGTAAATCGCGAGACGAATCTAATGAGTCTACTTAATCCATGATTTTCAACAGTAGTGCTACAGTAATCATCCGATAATTATGGATTAATTACCCTCTAATTACCAGTCGTTATATTCGTCTCGAGATTTCCAACCTATTCATATAACTTTTCACCTTTTTCGTCTACATTTACTACTTCTAAATTGATAAAATCAAAACCCGAAATCTTTTCACGAAATGTTTTCGCGAACTAAACACGGGCTAAGCGACACGCTTTAATGAAGAAGTTCAGTTGTGCAATTTAGATTTGTTTTTTTTTCTTGAGCTCGAGCTCAATCTTTAATTAGTACTTGCTGCGAATGTTTGGACGCAAGTGATTGTATTGCTGAATTCAACATGCACCAAGCTACGGGCAAACAATTTACCGTGTATTGGGAGATCATTGTACTCAAGTAGTTTGATGCGCTAGCTCTCCATCTTGTGTGCTGGACTGCTGTTACTGGTAGTCCCTTCTTCCGAGGGAACCGTGTGTACTCTGCTCGTAATCTTTTGGTAAGCACATTCCGTAGTTCCTATTGGACCCACACACCGCCCACGATCTCGTTCCATGGATCCCCCTCGTAGTTCGTGGATTCTTCCACAGCGACATTCTCCTCTCCGGTTTCGCGAGAGGTCAGAGGCATATCGGCGTGAGTGGAGCTGAGAGTGACTGACACCCCATGCACTATCTCACCAATTCCAACAAGGGGATAGTAAAGTGGCGGGCAGTGTGGGGTCATGACGTCCTGCGCTCGCTGGGCCACGTTTAGATGTTTCGTGAAAAAAATTTACAGTATGTTGGGTACACATTTGAAGTATTAAATATAGACTAATTACAAAACTAATTACAGATTATGTCAGTTCATCGCAAGACGAACCTAATGAGTATAATTAATCCGTCATTAGCACATGTTTACTGTAGCAATTTATTGTCTAATCACGGCCTAACTAGGCTCATTAGATTCGTCTCGCGAAGTACACTCCATCCATATAATGAGTTATTTTTTTTACTACATTTAATATGCCATGCATGTGAGGGAACATACTCGAGAAAAATTTCACGAAACATCTGAACAGCGCCCAGGGGTGTTGATTTTGGTCGATTCGTAACGTGTCTCAGATTCGTTTCAAAAAAGCAAAACGTGCCTCAGAGGATCAGCTCCGCTTGAAATCTTCTGCTTTGGCTCACAAGCTTACGGAGTACTCCTCCGTAAGGTACTACGGCGAACCAAGGCCGGCCACGCGCGGCGCGACACCATCGGCGCATCGCGTGCCCGATTTGAGTGGAGAGCAGAGCATGTCAGCGCTACTCCTACGTAGTAGTGGTCTGGTTCACCGCTCACCTGGACATTCCAGCTAGCATCACATCCGTTTAAAGAACGGTAAACGGAAGGATTTTCAGGTAAGCAAAGGATCCCGCGACCGGCCAAGAACACTTCACCGCAAGCCGTATGTTAGCTATAGCTTGTCCTGGCTCAACCGCGGCCGTGGCCCTTTTTGCATCGTGCGCTTTACGAATTACTGTACGATCCATCGATTCACGTTCGCAGAAGCATGTCCGGCCGGTTCGTGCTGTCCCCACGCGATGTCACGTTTTGTTGCTGTCTTTCCTTGTTGCTGCGCCCCCACAGGACACAACTCTTGTTGTCAGCGAGAGAAAAATGATGTGGGCTCCGAACGGAGAGACGGAGCCCCGAGTGATGGGAAAAAATTCGGGAATGGGTACGGTGGTACGGTGGTAACCCACGTACGGGCTGCCACATGCGGTAGCTGTCAACGATTCCTTCTCTTGACCAGTGGCAGTATAGTTCTGCTACCTCATGCGGTTGATCGATCTCTTTTCCCACATATACGACTATACGAGCTCCTCTTGACCGATGGCCACAAGATTCTACACGTAATTGAGATCAAGCCCATGCTTATGCCTAAGCGCAATCATCTCTCTCCACGGCAACCGCTACATATGTGCAAGTCCTGACGACCTACTGAAACCACCGCTTACTCTCGATTCAGACATCAGACCTGTAGCCGGGCTGAAATACTTCTGCAACCTGGACACTTTTCTCTTCTTACCAAAACATTTGTTTGATAAATTAAAAAAAGTAGCAAACATGCAAATATTGCCTTGACGCCGAGGTACAAAAGGTAAAACGTTTCTTTCAGGCCAGATGTACAAATACTAAAGCATTTCTATGTACAAATAGTAAAGAACTACAGTATGTACAAAACTACAAATAGTAAAAGCATTTCCGTCATGTACAAATATACTAATAGTAAAGGACAATACATTATGTACAACACTACAAATAGTAAAAGCATTTATATCTATATGTAGCATTAACATCAGGTTGGGCACGCACATATGCCACCCCACCCACCCCCACCAATGCCCGCTCAGATCCAACGGTTGCTGATCGCCGTAACCAAAATCCAACGGCTCCGCGCCCTCGTCTGCTGCCATTAAAATCCCCTTGCCCCTCCCCGTTCAACTCACTCCCCAATCATTTGTTTGCCGAGGGCAACATGTCACTTTGTTTGATAAATAAAAAAAACTAAAAGAAGCAAATATGCACGCTCTACACCCAAGTTCGATTTCTCATTGAAGCAAATTTATAGGGCTGGTTTAAAAAAAATCCCCTCACCGGCTTGCTGGGTCTCGAGGATTTTTCTAGACCGGAAGAGGTTTCTTCCGCTTAATGAAAAACCGTGGGGCTCTTCACCCCATCGGGTCTAGTTTTTTCACCAAGTGCAGCCCTGACGCCCGAGGTACAAAAAGTAAAACATTACTTTCAGGCCAGATGTACAAATAGTAAAGCATTTTTATATGTACAAATAGTAAAGAACTACAGTATGTACAAAACTACAAATAGTAAAAGCATTTCTGCAGACCAGATGTACAAAATAGTAAAGGGCTATACATTATGTACAAAACTACAAATAGTAAAAGCATTTCTGTCAGACCAGATGTTCAAATAGTAAAGGACTATACATTATGTATTAAACTATACAAATAGTAAAAGCATTTATATCTGTATACTCCGTAGAGCATGAACAGGTTGTGCAAGCACATATGCCACCGGCCACCCCATCACGTCACCCGCCCCCACCAATGCCGCTCAGATCCAACGGCTGTTGATCGCCGCATCCATAAACCAACGGCTCCGCGCCCTCGTTTGCTGCCATTAAAACCCCCCTCTCCCCATCCCTCCCCGTTCGTATCTCATCACACTCCCCAATCATTCGCTCTCTTTCCAAAACAGGCAACACCACCTACAGCCGCTCATATCACAGCAGCTGGCCTCTGTCCCCATCCATTCCTGCAACACCAGCCAGCATCATGGCGCGCGAGCTCCCGGAAGCGGGCATGGCGGCCGAGATCCCGGTCCCGGAGCTGGGCATGGTGGCCCTCTACATCGCCGTCGGCTGCGCCGAGGTCCTCAAGCCGCTCCTCGACTTCGTGCTTGCAGCCAACGAGCGCAGCCCGGTGCTCGACGCTGCGGCCGCCGCCGTCGTCATCACCGTCCCGGTGGCCTACCTCGCCGGCGTCATGCTCTTGTACCTCCACGTCGCCCCGCCGGCGGGCGCGCCCATGGCCCCGGCGGCGATTGGCCAGTTTGCTGTTATGGTCTCAGCGTTGCTACCGTTCATGGCCTTCATCTTCTTCCTCGCCGCCGGTGGTGTCCGCTAACTAGCGAGGCCGCCTACTTGGATGACAGGGATTCTGGCTGGATTTAGTTTCGGGTAAACTGAATCCAGGCTCGATCCCCAGATCTAACAGCTAAAGAAGGAAAGATTAGATGACAGCAGTACTTTAAAAGCAAATAAAGTGGCATGCCGCGTGCCTCCGATCTGTGCAAGAAAGGGGAATGTTGGCATGTTGCAGATGAGGCTGGAGGAGGCTGCGGTGTCCCACTGCAAGTGGGCCCGTCCTCATTAAATAGGTGGACAGATTGACTATGCTAGTCCCCAGGGAGATGCTCTGGCGAGGGAACCGGCGTGTGGACCACTCCGGCGAAGCCTGCAGGTTCCCATTTTTGTTATCAGGCGGCTTTAGTTCCGACACGAAATCTTTTCACCCATCACATCAAAGGAGAATTTTAGATGCATGAAGTATTAAATGTAGACGAAAAAAGTGAAAAGTTATATGAATAGGCTGTAAATCACGAGACGAATCTAATGAGCCTACTTAATCCATGATTTGCAACAGTGATGCTACGGTAACCATCCGCTAATTATGGATTAAGTACCATCTAATTACCATCGTTAGGTTCGTCTCGAGATTTCCAACCTATCTATATAACTTTCCACATTTTTCGTCTACATTTACTACTCCTAAATTGATAAAATCATAACCCGAAATCTTTTCACCGAAAAGTTTTCAGGAACTAAACACGGCCCAGATGGGAGAACAGAGCCCCCAGGTTCAATCCTCACTTGATGTGTACGAGTATGTTTCATGATGTACGCAAGTTAAAGTACTACTCATGTGGATGTTTCGCGAAATTTTTTTCGAGTATGTTCCCTTAAATGAATGGCATATTAAATGTAGTCGAAAAAAATAACCCATTATATGGATGGAGTGTACTTCGCGAGACGAATCTAATGAGCCTAGTTAGGTCGTGATTAGACAATAAATTGCTACAGTAAACATGTGCTAATGACGGATTAATTAGACTCATTAGGTTCGTCTTGCGATGAACTGACATAATCTGTAATTAGTTTTGTAATTAGTCTATATTTAATACTTCAAATGTGTGCCCGACATACTGTAAATTTTTTTCGCGAAACATCTAAACGCGGCCATGAGTTGCATAGCATAGGTCAAAGATGAGGAAGCCCGATCTCCGGTTGCCTTTTTGGTCAGTGTTTCGATTGACCTCTTTCCAAAGATGAAGCCTTTTAGAAGCTTTTAAAGAAAACGAGTAAACAACACTAGTTCGATGGCCTTTCCTGATAGAGTCCCAAGCTTTCTGTTGCATATTGCATTGCGATTGCCTAGATACTTGTTTCACAAGGGCGGAACTGATTTCTCGCCAAATGGAATCAAACGGTTCAAAAGAGCAGCGGTGGAGTTGCTAGTATCTTGCTATGAACAAACTAGCAAAAGGCTGCACACCCCGACGCTCTGTATTTGTTGCTTTCTGCATGATGATGATTCGGGTCGCGGCGGCGGGCCCTGCTGCTCGACGCGGCCCGACCAAATGGATTGGACAGCTGCTGCTGTTTGTTTCTACCGAAAATGGCATCAGTACTAAGGCTGTGTTTAGTTCGCGAAAACATTTCGTGAAAAGATTTCGGGTTTTGATTTTATCAATTTAGAAGTAGTAAATGTAGATGAAAAAGGTGGAAAGCTATATGGATAGGTTGGAAATCTCGAGACGAATCTAACGGTGGTAATTAGAGTATAATTAATCCATAATTAGCGGATGATTACTGTAGCACTACTGTTGCAAATCATGGATTAAGTAAACTCATTAGATTCGTCTCGCGATTTACAGTCTATCCATATAACTTTTCACCTTTTTCGTTTACATTTAATACTTTATGCATCAAAGATTCTCCTTTGATGTGATGGATGAAAATATTTCGGGTGGGAACTAAACATGCCCTAATCCCCAAACCAGTCGTTAGTGGTCACACGGTCTTTCAGATCGTTTGACAATGAAAGTGGTTGCTGGCGCCGGTGGCCCTGTTTGAAGTGAAGTACTGTACACGCCTGGACGGCTGGACCAGTGCCCGGAGCCATCTGCCGCGATCAGCTCGTGCTCGTCCATGCTGAACGATAGTGACTGAAGCATTCCAGCACATCCACCATCATCAGTTGTGCACCTGCGCCATGCATGCTGACTTGAATCCCCCATCCATTCCCCAATGCCCCGTGCACGTACTGACCATTTCTGAACTTCACCTTTTTAAGCCGGAACCTCACCTTCGTTCGTACTCGTGCTTGATTGAGGTCTGAATTGCTCCGTGTGCTCTTCCATATCCATGCGCGGGTTCCTTTCTCAGGCTTCCAGCAGTGTTGTTCAGTGTTAACTGGAGTAGCATGCAGCCCTGAAACTGAATCACCTTGCCACGCACTTCCAAATGATTTGCAACGAACAGCACACTCTGGACAAGCGTGGGCTTGGTCGTAGAATCTTGGTTCATCTATAAAAAGAAGCTCACATCATTGGACTCATAAACAAGAAGTTGCTTTCCAAAGCAAGGAGATGATATCGCCATCCAGAGCTTGACTACATGGCGGCGGCCGAGCTCCTTGTCCCGGTGGCGGGCATCGGGGCGGAGCTCCGGGACCTGGCGCTGGGCATCGCGGCGGAGCTCCAGGGCCTGCGCATGGCGGGGGAGCGCCTGGTCCCGGAGGCGTGCGTGGCGGCCCTCTGCATCGTCATCAGCTGCGGCGAGATACAGCACTACCACTATAGGAAAGTGTCCTGGTAGATCTGCAGCAACAAATGGGATGATGTTGGCAGATGGCGCAACAGCCTGCGGTGTGCCACTGGAAGTGAAGTGGACCCTATAGTGCCCTGGCAGGTGCTTCCGGCCAGGGAAACCGACGTCTCCGGTCCGGCGAGCCGGCGGCATTAGCCCTGGAAAATGAACAGAGAGTCATGGTCCATTAGGGGGACCATGAGCTACAACTCTGCTTGGCCCCCCCTGTTCTTCAACTAGTGGGAGTAATTGTACGGCATCCTCAATGAATTTCGCATATTAAGCACGACTTGTGCTCTGCACTTCATTTGTGTAATTTTTTGAGCTTCAGCTGGTCGAAGACGATACCCAATTTCCAGTGAATTGCAGCTCGTCTGTGTAATTTTGTTAATAAAGTGAGGCTCTGTCCGGTTCCACCCAAAACGCAAAAAGTTTTTATCGAAAAAATCGTGTCAGTTCATTTTTTATTTTTATGCACGTAACAAAATGTAAAAAGTTCTTCTCGAACTAAACATGCCCTAAATTGCAACGAAAAACAGTAGATATAAAGTAAAAACGATAAAGCTCAGGGTGTACCATGTGCTCTACCACTGCAAACAAAAGACTCTTACTCTGACAGATTTTCAGGACTGGCAACCAACTGACATGAAAACACAAGGCAAACACCTAGTAAGATTTTGACGTTGAGAATAATCTAAGACACCAAAAGAAATTAATAGTTCGTCCAACAAATTGATGTAACAAAATACAGCGAAGCATAGGTATAGAATTTGTACATACTGCACATCACAAAATTGACTAGAAATCTGCAATGGAACTGAGACAAACCCAAACCAACCATCTTGAACCTGAGAACTAGTAGCAGACTACAAATGGTTACAAACCCAGTAATAAAAAGCACACGGTCTCACATAATAAGCACCACCTCAGTCCTTGGAAGCACAGTAATAACCTCTATGACACAATATAGTATTTGCGAGCTTGTATTTTTAAGGTAAAAATCACTACTATGGCAAGATCACAAGATTATATGTTTACCTACTAGAAATATATTAGCGCTAACAACATACTATATATTTCTTCAAACTTTAGAGCGGGGTGTGTATGTGGGGTGTGGGTGTGCGTGTGTGTTGGGGGGGGGGGGGATGTCCCCCTAGCTATGCTAGTGGTTGCCGTCACTGTACTACTATGTACTATGTGCCTCGTCGACGGGGAGAAGGCAGCTAGCAATGCCAGCAATAATTCTACAGATGAAGCCGGACGACACTTGTGGAACCATCGTCGTAGACCCTGGTTCCACTATAATGTCGCTTGGTGGAGCCAGTGTTCGATATGTTCAAGGATGTAGTACTGTAAATCGTGAAGTTACCGATGGCTAACACCACGGTAGAGGACTTTGAGCCATGCTTTTTGCTGCCGAGCTGAATGTCGATGGGCACGGTGGAGATTTCGCCGCTCGTACTGCATTTTGGTGGTGACACGAATATGGTCCTGCTACATGAGAATTATAGGTTGACTGTGTCGAGCACCTGTTCGTCATCGGAAATATGCAGCATGCATGTCCTCTTTGACCAGGAGCGGATCTAGCATGGGGGCAGGAGCCCCCCTTACCCCAAGCAGTCCATGAAGCATCCCCCTCCCCTACGAAGCCTTCAATAGTTTTTTAGCCATGGATGAAAAGGAGGAATAAAAGGATGAACATGACGCTGGAGACGTAGACCACCGGGCCGGGAGCAAGAGGTCTTTATCAAATTTTCGTCCACGCGCAAGGTGTGCGATCTGATGTAAACGTGTTGGGGGAGCTTACATTGAACGTGCCGCCGCCCGCTCAATGAAATCTGAATTCTAGTGATTTAAAAATTTCAGAAGGGGCATCAGTGGAGCTACTAAAGAAGAATTCCACACTACTACTTTCCTAATGCGTTCGATTTTTATTCTATAATCTGTTTGCTACAATTAGCAAAGGGTTGCATACAGTATGTAATATCCATTCTACTTTCTTGCTAGTATAAAATTATGCAGATCCCAACGCCGGGTCCAGCAAGTCTGACGCCGCCCCGACCAAATGGATTAGCGTATAAAACAAAGAGATGGTCGTTGTCTATCCTCAAATCGGTCTTTAGTTAATGGCCACCATCTTTCAGATCAGTGGACAATGCAAGAGGTCCCTGCCGCCTGTCGCCGTGTCCGGTGTCTTCAGTGCAGCCAATGCTGGTATTAGGCGGTGGAATCCCCCGCAGCCCTGACAGCCGCCGCGGAGGACCGTCGCCACCATGTAGGCCCTGGCGGCAGGACCATCCCCGAGCATTGGCTCCCCTCCCTCTCCTAGTCTCCTTCCTCCTCCGGCCGGACGCACTTTCTTCGGCGACGTCGCGCGGGAGATGGAGGCGACCAAACGAGTGACTCCACTTAAGTCCATGCAGCCTGGATCATTGCGCAAGCTAGCGCAACATTGTCTTGCGAATTGCCGTGTCTTACTCGCACCGACAGTGACTGATCATGGCACATTGCTCCTCGTCATTGCTCCCTTTCTTTGTCCTTCTTGCGTGGCCTAAAATCTATATAAGCGTGGCCGGTGCTCTTCCACCTCACACCTCCTCTGCTGCCATCCGCTCTCGCTTTGAGCCTCTGATCGAGTTCTTGCTCCAGCTTCAAGTTCCAGGTGCTCACCATCCACTACCGCCAGGTTCGTATCGTACTAGTTTTCCTATGAAAAATCAATTGAGGCCGCCAACTCTCTCTGTTCTTGTTAGATCTCTCGGTGCTCTCGCGGAGCAGAGCTACAGCTGAATGGCTGAGCTGAACGACGCCCCCCGGTTCGCGCTCTGCGTCGCGCTCGGCATCTCCTACATCATCAAGCCGATGCTCGAGTTCCTCCGCGGCGCCGCGCCGCCGAGCCCCGCCATCTACGCCGCCGTCGCCGTCCTCCTCGTCGCGCTCCCGTTCGCCTACCTCGTCAGCATCGTGCTCCTCCAGCTCCGGCTCGCACCACCGGCCCCGCCAGCGCCGGCCAGGCGGTTCGCCTGCCTCGCGTGCACCACGGTGGCCGCGGTGCTTGTTGTGCTCGCCGTGCCTCTCCTCGCGTTCTGGCTTCTCATTGGAGGCTCGCCGCCGCGAGGTGGTGGTCTGTGAGCTAGGTGAGCCAACAGGATTCTGTAGAGATAATCTGCTGCAATAGGTTAAACAAATTTCCACACCACTCCACTGCACATGATGTGCCTTGTTTTGAACCTCCCATTTATTTGGCTGAATTTGGGTGTCTTGAATTAGAAATGGGCTTTCCAAATACAAAATCAAATGTTTGTGCCTTTTTCAACAGCCAAAGATGAGCGGTGCCACCACTGCACTGCACATGATGTGCCTCCTTATTTTGAATCTCCGTTCGTTTGGCTGAATTTTGGGTGTCTGGAATTAGAGACGAGCTTTTCAGATGCAAAATCGAACGTTTGTGCTCTTTTCAACGGTCAAAAATGAGCGGCGCTCACCATGCATGACATCATTGCCGACATACACAAACGGAGCAATAATAAGGGTGGTAGACTTTTCAATAATGAAACATGAAAGAGAAGAGCTACAAGCAAAACATGCCATTGGCTCATGCCTCCCGTTCGTTTCAGATGATGCTAGCTTTGGCATATGGGATGGGCGAATGATACAAATTTCACCTCCTAATTTCCGTCAAAAGAATATCTCAAGTCCTAAAACCTCCAAAAGTTAGATCAGAGAAGCCTTAAGGGACAAGAAACGCTTAATGAGAATTGAGAGGTGGCTGTGGTTGATTGTTTCGACATGGTTTTTTTTTTTTAATCTTTGTGGTATGTTTCAGCTTTGACTGCTTTGACGTGAGCTGTGGGGGCACCAACATCCAACCTTGTGGCTGTAACATTTCTTTCTTCATGGATGGTTTTCTTCTAAAGTTATTTTTTAGGGTGATGACAATTGTCTTGCCCACTTTTCTGAAATGGCTAGTACATGTTATGATGATAAATCTGATTGCATGCACCCAGATGTGGAGGGAAATTGGAATTTCAATATTCTTTTCCTACACGTCTGTGCGGTACAGCCTGATATCTGATAAAATATAGCTCTAGAAAAAATGCTTTAAGAAAATATATCTCACATCATTCGGTCAAAAAAATATATCTCACATCAGCCTTGGATAAGAAATGGGAGACCAGTGCATGCTTTGCAGCATCAATTCCGAGCAGGACACGTCGGACGGGAAAATTAGGCACGATGGAAAAACCAAGAAAAGCTGGCACGCTCCAGAAGAGATGATGGCACCACAAGGTGAGATCGATCGTCCTGCAGCGATTTGGGGAGGTCAAGGACTCCAAGGTCGCCTTAAAGAATTCCTCAGAGGCTCAGACGAAGCAGAGCCGTCGTCCGTGCGTCTGGGATTAGGTCGTCAGCGGCGACCAAAGCAAGCGAAACGGAATGCTTTAGGAGGATCTCGGTTTGCATTATAGCGGTGCCGACATGTCGGTTGACGATATGGTTATTAAAAGCAAACAAAAGAAAAGTTGCGGTTGCTACTATAAGTAGTAGATGCAAACCGTTCTCAGTGCGGTGAGTTAATCAGAGCCCTGAACCCGCATCAAATCATCAACCACATCAACCTTTTGAGACCGTGGATGCCGGTTTCTCCCATCCCATCCATGCATGGTGATTGTCTATTGACGATGCGGTAAAGCAAGAGAAGGTTCCATTTGCCGAGCCAGAAGTCGAGAACAGGTTCCAGAGGAATCCAAACGCCTAGCCGGTTATTTGCCTGAAGTGCCTATTGCCTGCACTGTTGGTCTTAGTCTGTCATGGCGCAGCCAGTCAGCCACGCAGGTTTTGCGCTGGTCTCATCCGCGAATGGAGCTTGCAGAGTGAAGCGCTTTTCCGGTCGCATCCTCATCCGGGTTGGTTGCAATTGTTCCAGACAAACTCAACCAGCTGATGGCGCGGCCTGCTGCACGTGTAGACGCGGCGTTGAGGGATGTGCGTGGCGAATGAACATTGCATGCAGAGAGGCTGTGCGGCGAGTGCGGCCGCACGTGCGGCGCACAGAAAACCCGGAGCTAACCAGGTGCTTCCGATTGCGCCTCGGCCACACAACGGAGATCCGATCAATATGTGAAGGGAATTGGCAGGTCAGCGACCAAGGCATACAAGGAAAATCGGTGACCGTTGCCTGTTGGTAACATACTAAACATGCTAGTGTCAAGTAACCAGCGCCCTATCTCCACGAATCTGCCGCCCCATTGGTTGGTGGAGACTCCCACTCCCGCCAAGGTCACATGACGCCCCGAGAAGAAAAGCATTCGGTCGTGGAAGAAGCGTCCGTCTCGTAACCGTGAGGATTGCGATTTGTTTTGTGCACTAATTAGGGGTCTAGGGGGGATTAACTCGTAGTCTACCGTCCACACAACTGCTAACCCATGGGAGGGATGTGGGGCCCCAACCCCAAGGATGTTCAGATCAGTAGAAGAACTATTCCGCCACAAAACGCCATGGTTCGCGTTCGGTGCCCTGCATCGGCCTGTGGTGGCTGCCATGCGCTTTCTCCCAGCTTCGCTTTCTTTTCTCTCTGAGGACCAAATCACAGCCCGCGACCGATTTGTGCGTGGCGCCGTTAAGAAATACGTAGAGACGTGGATAATGGAAAACAGAGTGTCGTCGTTTTAAGATCATTTAGCACTTTTCGCAAAGTAGGAAATTGGATAAACTTTCGGCACACCACACTTTTTCCGGAGGACCCCGCCGCGGAGCCACGGCACGGCAGGAAACGCTCCGATGGCAGGGCGCACTTGAGGTTCTGTGCTTCAACGGAAAACTCGACGACTCATCAGGGAAGCCGGAAGCGTGCGCTGAGCCATTGACCTACCTTATCGATGGATTGTTTTGCTGCTGTGGTGGATAGAGAGATGGCGGGTGTTTACGTGGCACGGTGGCGTGCGTGACTGACGAGACGATCGATGCAAGTAAGCGGTTCCACTGGTTATTTTGGTGGAACGAGCGCGCGGGGACTGAGGTCATTGTGGTACATGAGGTGTGATCAGGATGCATGGTGGGATCGAGCATTATTCTGAGGGCAACGAATAGCCGGGCATCTTGACAGTTTCTTGTTGAAAAAAGATGTCGGGTGTCCATAACCCCCAAGGGAAGGGGATGTGGGCCACTAGGCCGCACAATGTTGGTTGAATCTTCCCACGACAAGATAACTGCCGAGGATTATTAAGGATTTAATATGTGTTCCGATTAAACAATACGTAAGTAGAGCTCATGATAAAATAAACACCCGGAGCTGGTGGCATGTAGTATGTTTTATTTCGGATTAGATTAAACAATGTGCTTGCTTGGGCTGTGTGGTTACCTTGTCCCATTTGCCCAGATTTTTGTGGCGCCAATTCCCTCTCATCTCATGAGCTGGAGGTGGCGGCTGCACTGTACCTCCTCCCAGTCCAGCTGTTCTGCACCCTCTTCCTCCCTCCCCACTGGGTTGGGAACGAACAAGTCGGCACACGGCAAGCGCACACGTACACAAAAGTGGCTTAGGAGCTGCCCTGTGGCGCGAACATTGGCCGGCGCAGTCTCTCTTCTCTCTTTTGAAATCCGCGGCCAATGAGATAAGAGGGCACGAACGGCCGAGATCGATTTACATCGACCAACGGCCAACTCCATCTCCGCCGTCCGTGCCGCCCCTTGTGTCTTATAAGATTCCGCTTCTCGGTTCACACTTCCATCGAGCCAGCCATCGACGCCAAGATCATAATATCCATCCCTTACCGTCACCTGTCGTCCCACCCACCTCGCCCTCCCTTCCCCCTCCACCGCTGCTCTCCGCCATGGCGTCCCGCGCCGCCCTCACCGTTTTCTTTGGCTTCTACGTCGTCTTCTGCTGCCTCGTCCACCCCCTCGGAGAATCGGTCGCCAAGACCGAGACCAATACGCAGAGCAGCGGCCTCCCTCGCCTCCTCGCCGCCGCCGCCCTCGTCCCGGCCGTCCTGACCACGCTCGCGCTCACCGTGGCGCTACTGTACGCGCACGTGTGGGCGCTCGGCCGCGCCAACGCGCGCCGCGGCGGCGCTGGGGCTCGCTTCGTCGTGGCGCGCCT
>WEIB01000587.1:0-34563 GCA_015476505.1 Urochloa ruziziensis
TCGGTAAGCTGCTCCCAGTTGTCGATGGCGTCCTGCGGGAGTCCTGCCAGCCAGTTGCGGCAGTCCTTGGTGAGCATGATGGGAAGATAGTTTGCCATCACGTCCTCGTCGCCGCCGGCCGCTTGTATGGCGGTGTAGTAGATCTGAAGCCATTGAGATGGGTCAGATTTCCCGTCGTACTTGTCGATATCCGACAGCTTGAAGCCTCTGGGCCACGTCACGCTTCTCAAGCGCTCGGTGAAAGACTGGAATCCGCCGATCCGACCTCTAGGGCGGGAATCGCTCGGACCCGATCCGTCAGTTGCTCTTGGGGGTGTGCTGTCCCTCCTGCGATCCCGGTCCCTAGGCGGGGAACGGGTCCTCCGATAGTTCCGAGTCCTGGGTGGAGTTCGGTCCTGCCGGTAGGTTCTGCCGCGCGGTGGAGTTCGATCTCTTGGTGGAGTCGGTCGCCTGGGTGGCGGAAGCACTCGTCGTCGACCGCCATTGTTGCCGCGCCTTGGGCTACCGGAGAGGTCAGAGTAGTCTGACTCTGTCGAGTAGCCGCTTCTGTTGGGGTTACGACGGGGATTTCCATGATCCCGATCGTACTCTTCGCGCCGTCGGATTTCCTCACGGTGGCGCTCTTCGGTGCTGTTGGTGATGATGTCCCTCGCATCTCGATCTCTGTTGATCGTGGTGCAGAGGTCTTCATCACGACCCGATCTGCCGCCGGCCCGGTGTCGAGATGAACCGGGTTCAGGAGCGTCGGTGGTCGTTCTGCCTTGCATCTGGTGAACCTGGACGGAGGCGGCCTGCACGAGAGCCCTTACCTTCTCCAGGCCCGGAGTGTTAGGCGGCAGCCGATTGATTTCCTCGTTGATAGTGACGAGGTTCTGGACCGGTGTCTCATAGACCTCGTGTCCGTTGAACTCGAACGTGCCGTCGCGCATCAAGTTCCGGGCGCTCCTCCGCTCGTGTTGATCCCGTTGGCGACGATGATCTTCAGAGCGAGGCTCCTGGAGTCGAGCAGTGCCGGATCCTGACGCGGCGGCTCCGTGCGGTCGTGCGGCTCTGCGAGTCGCCCGACTGGCATTGCGTCCTCGACGCTGGTTCCTGGCTTCGGTCGTCTCCTCAGCAGGAGTGACCTCGTCTTCTGATACAGGATTGGTTGGCGTTGCTGGCGCCACCATGTAGCAATAGGATCCGACTCCCTCTTGCGCGAGGTAGTCTTCCTCGGACTCGGAGAAGTCGGATGTGGGCGTATAACGCTCCAAACTACTCGGAGTTAATTCTCCGAGTGACCCTAGTAGTTCCGGCTCTGTAGAGGCATCGGACACCGTGTATCCTTCCGGCAGATCGTCCAGGATTGAGGGTCCCAGTAGATCTAACCCGTAGGAGTCGCTCCCAGAGAAGTAATCATCCGATTGGACGATGTCCTTCATCTTTTGCTTCCGAGCAAGCGCGCAAAAGCCAGGGGTCTGAACAGCAATGACCTCAGGGCTCTGGACACGTGTTGGTTGAGCGTTTACGCTCTGCGATGATTCGGCGACGCGACTCTCAGGAGTCGGATCGGAACCGAGTGATTGTAGATCTGTTCCCGACTGGTCTGGCCTCGCGTTCTGCGAAGGACTCAGCGGGGTAGATCCGGCACGATCAGATGCGATCGGACCGGATTGGGCCGTGATGGCCGAAGTCGGCACCAGAGAGGAAATCTCCGTGGCGACCGTAGCTCCTGCCGCTTGGGTATCCAAGGCGGTGGTGATGACATCCCCGAACTGGATCTCGACTTCGTCGACGTCCGGGAGGTTGCAGCTGTCCAAGATCTTGACGCGATCCATCGAGCTTACCAGATTGATCTCGGCGATATCCCCTACCTGGCGCGCCACTGTCGGTGATATTATCTCCGGCAGTCTTCCACGGGGTAGCCCACGGAAGTGATTTGTAATGCAGGGAAGATCGCAAAGATCGGAAGCAAGATGGTTAGGATGGACAGACACAAGGGTTTATACAGGTTCGGGCCGTCGACTCGACGTAATACCCTACGTCCTGTTTTGGGGTGTTGTATTGCGTGTTTTGGTGATTCGAGTTGGCTCGAGTCGTGGTTCAGATGTCAGATGTCTTTGGAGGGGGTCCCTGCCCGCCTTATATATCGGGGGGCAGGGTTACAAGTCGGTTTGTATCCGATCCTATCTCTAAGAATCCTTTCCTTTTTTACAATAATTCCTATTCCAACTAGGACTTCTCTTTCCAGATCCTTCCTACGTGCGCCGACTTGTCCCGCACGTCTTCAGGTCCAGAACGGTGGGCTGGGCCGCCCCCTTTTGGTGGGCTCCCAGGCTTGCTCGTGAGGTACCCGGGTACTATATCCCCCACAGTGCAAGTGTGGAATCAGCAGAATACCAAAGACCCAGCTCAAGAGTAAACTTGAGATACCTGAAAATCCGCTTGACGGCCTGACGATGTGAAGTCCTCGGTGAAGCCTGAAAACGAGCGCACAGACACACTCTGAACTGTATGTCCGGCCTCGCTGCCGTCAAGTAGAGAAGGGAGCCGATCATGCTCCGGTACTCCTTCTGGTCCACTGGTTCCCCATCCTCATCCGCATCCAAAGCTGTAGTCGTACTCATCGGTGTAGTCATCGACTTGGAGTCGCTCATGTCGAATTTCTTGAGAATGTCCTTCGTGTACTTGCTTTGGTGCACGAACGTCCCGCCCTTGGTCTGCTTGATCTGTAGCCCGAGAAAGAACTGCAACTCTCCCATCATCGACATCTCAAATTCTCTGCTCATATCCTCTGCAAACTTGGCAACAATACTGTGAGAAGAGCCACAAAAAATGATATCATCCACGTAAATCTAAACGATTAAGAGATCATTGCCATTTCTCAACAAGAAGAGCGTCTTATCAACCTTCCCCATCACAAACCCCTTGCTAAGCAAGAACCCCCTCAACTTACCATACCACGCTCTGGGTGCTTGCTTTAGGACATATAAAGCTTGGTGGAGTTTGTACACTCGGTGTGGGTTTCTCTCACTCTCAAAACCCCGGGGCTGCCTCACATACACTTCTTGCTCGATCACCCCATTCAGAAAGGCACTCTTCACGTCCATTTGGTACAATTTGAATCCTTTACCAACAGAGAATGCTAGAAGAATTTGAATTACCTCCAAACGGGCAACAGGAGCAAAGATCTCCTCATAATCTATCCCCTCCTGCTGCGAAAACCCCTGAGCAACCAACCTTGCTTTGTTTCTCACAATCTCACCACTCTCATCCCTCTTGTTCTTGAACACCCACTTGGTTCCTATAGGATGACAATTTGGAGGTGGTTCTACTAACTCCCACACTTGGTTTCTCTCAAAGTTTTCAAGCTCTTCATGCATGGCATTGACCCAATCAGAATCAGATAAAGCGTGTCCAACATTTTTGGGCTCGAAAGACGCAACAAAAGCAGAATGAGCAAAATGAGAGATGTTCTGTGACCTCGACCGTGTAGTGCATTCATCCAAATCACCTATGATCCTTGGAGGTGGATGATTCTTCTGTACCAGCCGGGGAGCTTCTCGCCTCGAGATTGCCACCCCCTCAACATCAGCTTCCACTTGAACTCGATCGTGTGCGTGACTGACGAAGGTGTAGCAGAGGGGCCGTCGTCGAGCGTCGTGGTAGTAGTGGAAGTAGAAGGTACAAGCTCTCCACACGGTGCACGATTCTCCTCATCATCTTCTTCATCAAATTGTTCTTCTTCAAAGATAGACTGTCCCAACTCGTCATCACCTGCACACTCAAAGACAGAGGAGCTACACGGAATGGTCTCGTCGAAAGTGACTTTGCAAGTCTCCATGATTTGGTTAGTCTCAAGATTGAGCACACGATATGCTCGAGAATGATTAGCATAACCAAGAAAAATTCCATCCATCGAACGAGACTCAAACTTGTCCAAATTTCCTTTCTTAAAAATGAAACACTTGCAACCGAAAACCCGAAAGTGACTCACACGTGGGGAACGACCATGGAAAAGCTCATAGCAAGTTTTCTTCTTGGAAGCACGAAGGAAAATCCGATTTGAAACATAACCAGCTGTGTTCACCGCCTCGGCTCAATATTTCCTACGAGTCCTATGCTCATCTAGCATCATCCTAGCCATCTCACAAAGCGTCCGATTCTTCCTTTCAACAACTCCATTTTGGCAAGCAACATATGGCGAAGAGTATTGATGTTCGAGACCAAGATCATGACAAAAGACATCAAAACGAGTGTTCTTGAATTCCGTACCATTGTCACTGCGTATAGCTCTCATGGCACCACCATTACTCTCGTTTTTCAACCTCAAAATCAGATCTCGAACAAAATCAAATGTCTCATCCTTCGACGCCAAAAAGAACACCCAAGCATACCGAGAGAAGTCATCCACAACCACAAGAACATACCACTTCCCACCAACTGAACGAACACGAGCGGGACCAACCAAGTCCATATGCAAAAGCTCCCCTGGACGTTCAGTCATAACATCTGTCAAAGGTGGATGAGAAGCATCAACCATCTTACCATGCCGACAAGGTGCACAAACCAAATCTTTCTCAAACTTGAGCTTGGGCAATCCTCGGATAAGGTCAAGAGCACTCAAGCGTGTGAGTAAATCAAAGCCCACATGACCCAATCTCCTATGCCACTTCCAAAGCTCAGAAGAAGTACCAGCGATCAAACACCGTGAAGGACCAAAAGATCGAGAAAAATCAGCACGAAATATCTGTCCCTCAGAATGATCATACACACAAGGTCACCTCGAAAATCAAGAATTCGAGAATCACCATTCGTAAGCCGAACCTCATAACCCTCATCAAGAAGCTAAGAAACTGAAAGCAAATTAAATCCAAGGTTCTTGACAAGAGCAACTCGCTTCAACATAAAATTGTCACTCACCTGAATAGCACCCTCAGACAACACTCTACCTCTACCCTTATCCCCGAAAGTGATGTACTGCCTGGACACCACTGGGGTGAGACTGGAGAACCACTATTACCTGTCATATGTATCGAACAGCCAGAATCAGTCAACCAAAAGTTCTCCAAGCCTCCCACCAGCACAATCAAAAGCGAGAACGAGAATGAGAGAATGACTCGACACTGGGGTTAGCACAAAAAGAGTCAAACCAGTGTCGGGCCATCTGCTAAAAAGAGGGGTTAGCAAAATCAACTCTACCACGTGAAACCCTCTAGTCTCTCACCAATGGACCTCTAGCACCACGCAGGGGAAAACGTGGCCTAGACTCTCTCCTCGCCTCAAAGCTACGGTCGAACCTCCCTGAACCAAACTGACCATGAACCGGAGGCCGCCTAGCAAACTCACGACTAGCTGGAACACCACGACTACCAAACGAAGGAATTGTACGCACAAAGACCTCTCCTCTAGGCAAGGGTGAACGAGACACAGGCACACTATGGGAAGAGTAGTACCTGTCCCTGTTTCCCATCTCCTTCTCTCGTCTCACCTCCCTCTTCTTCCTCCAGCAAAACTCCTCAAGGTGTCCATCCCTTCCACAATGTTCACAATGGAAGCGGACTGGCTTTGGCTTTGGGGTTTCTGTCGGCTGTGGCCTCTCTCTCGGCTGGTAAACCCCACTCCTCACAAAGGTCACTCTCCTCTGGAAGTTGTTTATCTTTAGTGGAAACTTGGGAGGATCTGGAGTGGTGTCAAGCTCGTTCAACAGGTGGTTGGGTTTAGGTGAGAAGCTGTTCTTTGGTGGAGTTTTCTCTGGTGGTGTTGGGGTATTTGTGGTGGAACTAGTCTGCTCTCTCTCTTTCTCGCCACTACACTCACCAACCTTCTCCCCGATAACCAACACAAACACTGTCGCAACTCATCATTCTCATCTTGCAAACGATCAGCACATTTTTCTAGCTCAACATTCTTCAAAGCGACAACATCACAAGCAGAACAGGAATTTGCAATGGGAGATTTCAATTGAGCTTCAAGCGAACTTATCATGGTACGAGATTCAAGCAACTGAGCATGTAAAGCAGGGCAAGAAGTACAAGCACCTAGCAAAGAAGATCTAGACTTCAACTCAGCAATCTCAACCCTAGCATCTTCTAGATCATCTAAGCATGTCATGTGTTTCTCCTTAAGAACAACCAGATCAGCAAGATGCACATCACAGAAAGAGCACTCAACCTCATCAGAAAGAACAGGAGCATCTTTCAACACAGCAATCTCCGACTCAAGCTTAGCTGCTCTCTCCCTAGACTCGCAAAGCAAAGACTCAAGGTCCATCGCATTCTTTCCAGTCTCAGAAAGTAAGGCCTCAAGCTCAGCTACTCTCTCCTTCGACTCTCCTAGCAAAGACCTAAACTCTCTCTTCTCCTTGTTGGTCTTCCTAAGCACATCATCACGGTTATCAACCAACTCCTCTAGCCTAGCAATCTCCTTACGCAAAGAGGTGGGATCGGTCAATACCTCATCCTCGGAGTCAGAGTCGTCCTTGCTCTTCATGGAGTTGTACGCCATTGTGCAGTAGTCGATGGCGGCGAAGCAGATGCCGTTGAAGTTGCGGTTCACGTTCTTCTTCTCCTTGCGGTGGCCGCGATCTTCATCTTCGCTGCTCGAGCTTGACGACGTGTTGGTGGAGCTTGTGTCGATGTCACTCGCATCTGCCAACATCGCTCGAGATCGGTTCTTGTTGTGTCCACCGTGCTTGTTCTTCAACCTTCTCTCTTCCTTGTTCTTGTGCTTGGAGCGGTACTCGTCCTTGGAACGGTGCTTGTGGTCATCTTGTGGGCGATGCTTGCGGTTGTAGTCGTTCTTGATCTCCTCGGGGCACTCGGCGATGAAGTGACCCATCTTCCCGCATCTGTAGCACGTACTCCCGGCACGCCTCGAACCCTTCCGGTTCTGGTACATCCGCTCGAACCTCCTCGTGAGCAACGCGAGATCCTCCTCGCTCAGCACCTCATATTCCTCATCTGGAAGAGACACAAGAGAAGACAAAGCAAAGTGTCTGGGAGTGTTAGCATGTCCATAACCAGAGCCACCGACTAGAGCCATACTATGGGGATCAGTCGGACTCTTAGCCTTGGAAAGCAACTATCTATCAACCTCAAAAGACTTCAACTTCGAGAAAAGCTCATCAACAGACAAAGTTTCATAGTTAGCCGACTCCATGATCGCCTCAACCTTGGCACCCCACACGGATCTATCAAGTGCTTGCAAGAGCTTGATAGCTCTGTCATGATCCGAGTATGGGAGTACGGTAATGTTGGCTTTCATGTTGTTGACTATGGAAGTGAAGCGCTGAAACAAAGCATCAACAGACTCTCCAGGCAAATGAGCGAAATTCTCATACTCTCTATGATACATCGAGAAAAACCTAGCCTTCACATGGCTATCACCACCGTGGGCTACCTTGAGCTTCTGCCAGATCTGGCTAGCTAGGTCCTCGCCCAAAACTCGCTCAAACTCCTCAGCAGACAAAGCACAGAACAAGTAATCGACAGCTCTAGCGTTTGCCTCGAACTTATCTTTCGCATCCTTGGCATCTAAGTTGGTGAGATTGACATAGTGTTCATCTTTGGTCACATCCCACAACAACTTTCCTTTGCCTCGCAAGAAAGCGCCCATACGCGCGACCCAATTCGGATAGTTCTTCCCATCAAAGTGCGGAGGCCCAGAACCCCGATCTTGGTACGCCATCTTTGGATCTTAGACTGGTTAGAGTCGCAAAGACCCGTAACCGGCTCTGGTACCAATTGAAGGACCGAAACGGCGACCAGAGAGGGGGGGGGGGGAGTGAATGGGAGCCGATAAAAATTTCTTTCCCAAATCCGGCTTTTTCCAAATCAACTCCAAGCCAATCCGACAATCTAGCCAAGATCACGTAGCTAGTGAGAAGCCACTGACCCTAGGAACTAGATCAATGTAGCGGAAAAAGATTCGAACAAAGCGAGCATAAGATGTGACCTCAACAGGAAGAGTTCTGCGGAAATTGTACAGGTCGATTGATCCGACCGAGCAACAACCAGTCGATCGGATTTATCGCGTATGCTCCGATCGCAATCGTGAGAAAACCAGTGCAAAGTTCAGCGCAATTTACACGGGTCGATTGATCCGACCGAGCATGGAAAGCATCGGTCGGACTAATCACCTATGCTCTGACCGCTATCAAGTGAAACTGCTGTTGAGTGAAAAATCAGCGATCGGACGATCTGACCGGTCGATCGGAGCTTTCAATCGAAATATCAATCTTCTACCAGAGACGTTGTGAGGCTACGAGGTAGGGCGATCGATTGATCCGACCGAGCCAAGTACAACAGATCGGATCGATCGATCGACTCAGCAAAAACAGTCAACTTGAAAATGAATCTCGCAAACGACCTGGCGGTCGATTGATCCGACCAAGCCAAGGAAAAACTGATCGGATCAATAGATCGACTCGAAACTGGTCAACTTGAAAACATATCTCCCAAACGACTTGGAGTCTTGAGACAGGATTTTGGGTAGATGAAATACACCTCAAGGAGAGGCTATGCCCCAAAGATCTTGGTCTCTAACTCGCTAGAACTCCCGGAATCTCAAATCTAAAGAAGAGCACCAAGAACTCAAGTTCATCCCGAAACCTCAAATCCAAAGCGATTCCCGTCGTTTGGGGGCAAGATATCACCAGCAAAAGTGGCACAAGGCACTCATACGTGATTCCCCCAAAGAAATCTGAGAGAAAACACCCTAGGAAGTGAAGAACGAAAATCCCTCAAAAATAGCTCCGAAAATTCCTCTGAAAATAGGGAAAAGAAAAGAAGCTCGTGGATTCAAATCATGGCACAAAGATGAGCAGCACAAACTCAATCAACCAAACATGAATTCACCTACACAAACTATGAATGATTCAAAATAGTTCTAGGTGGACAGGATGAAGGGAAAACTACAAGTCCAAAGGAAAACCAGAGAGATAACTAGAGAGGATGCAAAGAGATAGCAGCCACCAACCCCTACCAACCCCTAGGGGGTCTATTATATAGTCTAAGTGGCGGTGCTCTAAAGACTAAACTACCCCTAAGTGATACATACCCTTCAGGGGCAAATTTAACATTTGGTTTCAAATATTTTCCGGCTGGGACACCTTCCACCGCAAGCTAGCTTACCTCCGACGCAAGCCTTGCAGTCACGCCGCGTGTCCTCCAGATCGAAGCTCCTCGACGCCGAACTTGGGCCTGGCTGGTCACCTCGGCCCAGCTGCCCAGACTTCGCCTCGTCGAGTCCTCGGGCTTGGTTTTGAGGCCCAAACCAAGAAACCGTCCTCCTGATGATTTTGTGGCCAAATCACCAAACCCCGCGTACAAGCTTCGGTCGTTAGCCACTACCTTGCACCGGCTTCATGTCCGCGTACGAGCTTCGGTTGTGAGCCGCTACCTCGCACCGGAACCACGTCCCCTTGCTCGTTCTTGCACCATGTGAACCACACTTGTTCCATCTGGCCACCGGGTCCCTCGAACCAAGTCTACTTGTCTATCCGCTCCTCGGAGGCCGCCATGGCTAAGACCTTTTGCGCCTGTTCTTCACCTGCACCAGTGCAATCAAGCCGCATTCTACACCTGCAATACTTGAGCCAAGGGAAACGTCAATCCACACCACGTTGTCAATCACTCATCACACCAGGAAGCGACCATCCACCGGTCCTCGGACACACCGGGTCCTCACATAGCAGCCGCCACAGCATGCTGCCATGGAGTTTGGCTTGAGCGGTTGCTACAGGAGCTCACCGGCGAGGAGCTCTGCACGCCTACTCTGTTGGTGGACAACAAGTCCGCCATTGCTCTAGCGCAGAATCCTATCCTCCATGATCGCGGCAAGCACATTGACACCAATTTCATTTCATCAGGGAATGTGTCGAAGGTGGAAGGATCAAGCTCGAGCATGTTGAGACCTCTCGACAGCTCGGGGACATTCTCACCAAGCCACTCGGGCGACTTAGGTTCTAGGAGCTGAAGAGCAAGATTGGCGTGGACAAGATCAGCCAAGAGAATCACACTTAGGGGAAGGATTCTTGGCTGTAATTGTGCTGCTCTTGATTGATCTTCCCCTGTTTAGCAAAGTCAATGGAGCAGGTGAGCTCTATTGTACACTGATTGTCGTATAGGACAGCAGTGCCATGAGTATTTGGGCAGTATGCCCTGTCTTGTATAGAGTACTAGTAGCAGGTAGTGTAGTTGGGAATAGTGCTCAAGTATATGTACTAGGTACTCAAGTTTTTGTACTAGGTAGTTGACCTTTGCATTCTATAAGAAAGAAGGAGCAGCTGCAACTCAAATTAGCTCAGCAGCAACCAAAGAACAGAGAGGTGTGCATGTGTGTTGTGCTGTGCTCATCTTATATGTGCATAGGTGTGATTCTTAGAGAATTACCTTGGCCATTGCCAACAAGAAGGCTAATAGACACACATGCACTGCAGACATAATTAACTCACAAAGCCATGGAACATCAACCCTGAACCAACAGATGTCATATAAACTGTTGGCCTTTGTTGACCACTGAAGTCGATCAAGGAAGTGTAAGAAGTCATGAATAGAGGGTGCAGTATAATTAACACCATACTTCAAATCGAACAAAAAATTCGAGCCTCGAGTCCTTGCATAATATTTTAAATATTAGTTAAAAATTCAAACAATCACACAAAGTATTTGTGATTCTTTAAAGGAAATAAGGTAACATTTTTAGCTCGAGAAAAAGACAAATCGATTGAGTTCTCATTTATGACTAAGCAGCAATGTTCAGCATATTGATTTTCTAACTAGGTGATTTCCCGTGTGTTGCTACGGGATTTGAGAGAGTTTTTTAATAAATTATGAATCAATGTGGTTGTTTAGTTGCTTGTAAAAATAGTGCACTTGTGGAGATCACTTTGATGTATCTATTGTGTATCTTATTAGGAGAACTTTGACATATCTACTATTGTGTACTATTGCTATGGAAACTTTATAGTAGCATTGTACTGCATCATGGAGAAAGGATAACATGGAGCGAGAGATACTAAAATATTGGAAAAAAATATTGATCATTTAAAGATTACACACAATCCATTTCAGAAACATAAGTACCATCTTGGCTACTAACAAATTGAAAACTAAAATTTCATATAATAGATAAGCATTATTTATGCTAATTACAGGAGTCATATCTTTTGACTTGATGCAACACGAGCACAGTGATCTGGACCTCCTTTGAGAACCCAGTTGATAAGGTTTCACTGCCACTTTCTTTAACGAGCGCCTTTTTGTACTGTTCTCCTTCTCCCTCATAATAATGTTATCCAGCTCAGAGTGGTAGTGAATGAGCCTTGCCTTTGCAGTACCAAAGTCAGTGATGTTCTGTTCTAACTGACCTCCGCCGATAACAATGTCGCAAGCTCATGCAATCAATATCCCAAGCTCCATCATGACATCATGTACAAGCCGAGTTCATTAACGAGCTCACCAAGATTCACCGTATCATCATCACGGTTAGATTCATCAGATCCATCAGAATCATGTATCTTCTCCAAACAAACAAACCTGGTTGATGCTGTGTGTGTTGTTCACCAGCTCTAGTAAAGAGAGTTTACCTGAATGCCTTACAAGCTTCGCGAACGAGGACACAGACCGATCGAGCTTATCCAAAGGCACGTCGCTGCCCAAACCATGATTCTGAAACAATCCACGAAAACATATCAAGGCACATTTCGCAGTTACTAGATCAAGAAAGAGAAGATGGAAGGGGATAAAGTGGGTTACCTTAAGGATTTGGGATCGAGTAGGATAATCCATGAGAGCAAGGCGGCAGGACAAGGGCAGGAGCCGCCGCCGGAGGGCGCCCACGCGAGGCACTTCGGCGATGGCAAGCAAACCGGATCCACCTCTTTCTCACGCTATATTGGTCGTGTACGTAAGTAGTCAAGACTCTTTCTCGTGCTACACATTAGCCACTATGACTCTTTCTCACACTATATTTTTCTTAAAACACGTGCCTGCGGCACATGCCTTTGTGCTAGTTATATTATAAAGAGCGAAAGAATTTTGATGGTCAATCATTAAAAGACACATGGGTCTAACAAGTGGGCCCTTCGTCCTTCGTCAAAATTAGCTTGCATCGTCGGATTTTATGATGATGAACGCTCTAGATTAATTTGAAGAGTCCATGTTGACTACATCTCACCTTTGAGCCTATACTGTCAGATTTTGTGATGATCGAACGCTCTAGAAAAAGTCGTCCATGTAGACTACATCTCTAAATTAGTAATTTTTTAAAAAACACGTGCCTGCGGCACATGCCGTTATGCTAGTATATACTAAAAGAGCGAATAATTTTGTTTCGTCAAATCCCACAAGTGGACCCATTGGTCTGACAGGTGGGCTCAAGGGTCATGTTCGTGAGCAGTCAGGACTCTTTCTCATGATACATGTCAGCTACTAGGACTCTTTCTAACGCTATATTTTTCTTAAAACACGTGTCTGCGGTGCTAGTTAAGCAAAAAGAAAAACAAATGGGAAACAAACAAAATGACAAAAATACGCCACTTACCTTTTTCCACTCCCCTTCCCCTCCTCTCCCACCCATCCGGCCTCTCTCTCCCTCTCTTAGACAGCGATGCGGCGGCGGGTGGTGCCAGGCCCGGCGCCAGGCGGCGCACGGGGCTGCAGCGCGGTGCACGGCGGCAGGAGGGGCGCGGGGATGCAGCCCAAGGCCCGGCGGCGGCAGCGCGGCAACCCCAACCCGGGGCGGCGGTATGCCGTAGCCGCACCCGCCTCATCCCTAGCGGCAACGGCGCTTGGGGCCGGTGGGAACGGTGGCGGCGGTGACCGCATGCTCGGACGCCGCGTGCACCGATGGCCGAGCTCCATCGCTGGCGCCGGGTCCGCGGCGATCTCCCCCATGGCTGCTGCTCCACATCGGCGCGTGAGAAGAGCTCCACTTTGGCGTGTGAGAAGAAAGGGGCTTTCACGAGGTTGAACATGGCCTTGACATGCGGGTCTCACACGTCAGTAGCATGAAAGGGGAAAGAATGGCGCCACAGCCGTAACCACCATTGGCATACTTGTCTTTTCACACTTGAGTCGACACCGTTAAGCCCTTCTAATGGAAAAAGGGCAAACTTAATCTTCGTTTGAAAAATGCAAGGATAAAATCACAAAGTGAAAAAAGAGGAGTAAAATCACAGTTTTAGATGAAAACGAAGGAAAAACGCCAAGCCCGTGCCTTTGCACGGTCTAGTAATAATGTCTTTTTTTCTTAAGTACTTATTATATTGTCTTAATACAGAACCATTACTCGACCTGCGGGGGGTAAGACAGCCCCCGGGCTTTTTGCTAAGAGAGAAGACCTTCTCACGCAGGTCGAGAAAACCCTCGAACCTCTGCCCCACCCTTACACAGGGGCCCGTAGCCCTTGTGAGACAACCACTGGGCTGACGGCTTCTGCAACTACCCCCAGGTAGGAGAGCCCAAGCCAACCACAGATACGACCTGGGCCGGGCCTTAACCTGTGCTTTGGTTATGGCGACAAACGAGGGGATTTTTTTAACCTCAGCCTGAAATTGGCTCCCATGAGGAGTCGAACCCAGGACCTGAGAAGTGCTACTGAGGCCATCTAACCAAGTCAGCTAGAGGCCCTTTCGCAATACAGAACCATTACACTACTCTATTTGTTGTTTATTTGTTATTTCTTCAAGTGTCCTAGTTGAGTGGATAACAATGTATTTGCTTTATTTGAAGTCACTCGCAATCTGCCTGTATTCGTACACTGCATGCTGCTTAATTACTACAAATTGGACTGATACTTGACTCCATTTGAAATTTTGAATGACAATTTGGATACAAAAGATATCATTTTTGTGTATGTATTTTGTACAAATTGTGACAATCCAGCTTCTGTTGTTTTTGATGTAGTGAATGCGATTTAAGTTATAAAGTAAAAAAACTGTCTATTTAAACCTCAAATGTGTTAGTAATTTTTTATTATCTACCGTAACTATTGTTGCTATATTTGTTAGGAAAAGATAATTATACTAAAAAATATGTTGGCTGCTTGAAAAAATGCTAAGTACTACTAAAACTGTCGCCCACTCATATTTTATTTTTGAATACTCTTGTAGTGTAACCTAATTTTTAATAAAAGGTACCCTATTTATACTTGGTATGAGTGAGAATATATATATATTTTTTGCAGCGACCATCGGAGAAGAAAGAAAAAAACAGAGGGAAAAGGTAAAGCGTAGCGTCATTGGACTGTTTTTTTTTTATGAGCAGTATAGCGTGATTGGACTCATTAATGGAATTTGGCATAAAAACTGTAGGAAGAGGAAAAAAGGGAAAGAGAAGTAGTGTTTTCTAATTGCACTCTTTTTCTAGCAACAACCATCTGGAGTTGACTTGCACGTAAAATATTGTAGGAAAAGAAGAAGGGAAATAGAAGTTGTATTTTCTAATTAACTGGACTCTTTTTTTTCTAGCAACCTACCTATATCTGGAGTTGAGTTGCACGTGATTTTTCTTTATAAAACGATCAGATGAGGTCAAGACCATCTAGAACTTGGTTCACGATAGATCGACGGTTAGAAATATTTGTTTTTCCTCAATTAACGTGGGATTTTTAAAGAGCCTATGATTAATATAGATATAGATGGCCCGTTTGGTTGTTCTGGTTCCATTCCTGAATAGGAACCGTCTAGGGACACGATTGAGTGAATACCCTTCCCTCAGTCGATCCTGGTCAGCTGCCATTCCCGGCCAGAAACCATTACTGTTCCACAAAACTTTTGTTCGGTTGGACAGGAAGCTTTAGGCCATGTTTAGTTCGTGAAAACATTTCGTGAAAAGATTTCGTATTTTGATTTTTTTTCGATTTAGGAGTAGTAAATGTAGACGAAAAGGGTGAAAAGTTACATAGATAGCTTGGAAATCTCGAGACGAATCTAATGATAGTAATTAGAGGGTAATTAATCAATAATTAGCGGATGGTTACTGTAGCAATACTGTTGCAAATCATGGATTAAGTAGGCTCATTAGATTCATCTCGTGATTTACAGACTATCCATGTAACTTTTCACCTTTTTCGTCTATATTTAATACTTCATACATCTAAAATTCTGATTTGATGGGATGGGTGAAAACATTTCGGGAAGTAACTAAACACGGGCTTACAGGTGAATGCATGCCGACCGGCACCCGAAATTAATTATTCATATAAGCACATATTCACCACTGTTTTTTCAGTTCAAAAATCTGAACATCAAAACAGAGGGAACAAGACTGTAGAGCTGCAGCCTCGATAATACAAACACGCTATGAAAGTAGAAGAGAACAAAACTTCCACAATACGCTGAATTCAGACCACAAGAAGCTACTAACTAGACACTTGCTCTTTCAATTAGAAGACCTAGCAGGCTAGCACCAGAACACATGAAGCTTTCATGCAGTTGAAGTACCAACTCCAGATCCCTCACCAGCACTTGTTCGAGTGCTGCAAAAACACATTTTCAAAAAAAAAAAAGTAACAGCTCAATGTTTGATGGCTATCCTTTTTTGCATACACACTCATTTTCCCCTATTCAAATTCATTTAGGTGTCAAATAGAAGCTAAATAGTGTTGGATTTAATTGGGCTTAGCCCATTTCCAAACAATTAAATCAATAATATTTAAGGTCCACAATTAATGCTAAGAGTTACCAAATGGTGGTTAAGGTAGTTAATCCCATATGGTTAATTGAGAAGGAATGTAACCAACTTAAATGGTGGACTATCTGTGCACACCTTGTGAAGTTGAAATGGGAGCACCGGGTTGCCACACGCGCGTGCGCTCGCTCGCTCGGCTCGGCCGGCCGGACGGACGTGACGTGACGTCCAGGTTTTGCACCTCTTGACATTGACTGCGAGACAATTATTAGTGCTAATGGCTGAGCATTAGTGAGTCAGTTACTAGTGCTAATGGCTGGGCAGTTACTAGTGTTAATGTGCAATTGTGCTTCCGTTACTAGTGCTAATGGCTGAGCGTCAGTTACTAGTACTAATGGCATTCCTACCTCTCCCTCTCCTATTTTAACTGCGTCCGCTGCTCTCTGAACTATTCCCATTCCACTTCGTGCGCGCACACGCTGCTGGAAGAGCAGAGCCTCCGAAACCTGCCGCGCTTGAGTTCCTGCTCGGGATAGCGAGGCAATCAGGTTTTTGGGTAGCGCAACAAGTGCGCGACTGCTCAACGATCGTCCACCTGCTGCTGTGATCGACTACTTCCCGGCGACCGTCCCTGTGTTCCCCAAGTGAACAGCGCGACTACATTCCGACGGCCGTCTGCACTGCACCAACGACTTCGCTGCATCAACCTGTTCGGCTACTTCGATTGAGGGTAGCCCACGATCAACATGGTTGATCTAGCTGCTAACGGCGCATCCGGTTTCTCCGGAAACGGACCCGCCCCTGGGTACATTCTGAAACTTACTCTGTTCTGTATCTTGTTCATGTTCTATACTGTCTTAATCATGAACACAAGCACATGCTATGTTATCACTGTTTCACTCGTTTTAATCATGAATTACCTGCTGAAGTTTGGAATTAAAATATATCGAAAATTGCCTAGATTCCTAACAATCCAAAAACCTGATATTGCTAGGCTTTCGGTTACTGGTTTTGCTGCATCAATTAGACCCAATGTTTTTGATGGTTCAAATTACAAGCGTTGGTACAATAAGATGGTTCTCTGGTTGACTGCCATGAACGTTATTCACGTCGCGCAGGGGAAGCCCGAAGAGCTTACTCCAGAGGGGGAGCAAGCTTTCGAGGCTGCCGATAACCTGTTTCGTGGCGCCGTGATTTCCGTTCTTACAGATCATCTGGTAGATTTCTATTTGTCCAAAACAACTGGCAAAGAGCTGTGGGATGCGCTTGAGGCCAATTTCGGTGCTTCCGATGCTGGGAGCGAATTGTATGTCATGGAGAAGTTCAATGACTACAAGATGATTGATGATCGTCCTGTAGTAGAACAAGCCCATGAGATACATACGCTTGCAAAGGAACTCGAAGGTTTTAAGTGTGAGTTGCCCGACAAGTTTGTGGCTGGAAGTATCATTTCCAAGCTACCACCTTCTTGGAGGGATTTTGCCACTTCTCTAAAACATAAGAGACAATTGTTCAGCGTTGCTGATCTGATTGGCTCTTTGGATGTTGAAGAGAAGGCAAGGGCAAAAGATACTCGCAACAAAGGAATTGTTGGAGCTTCTAGCACAAATTTTGTGCAGAAGAAGAATAATTTCTCCCATGGCAAGAAGAAGAACAACAAGCCTGAAAATGGTGCAAAGACTAAGCAGACAACCACTTTTAAGAAGAAGAAGAAAGATGATGGTCACTGCTATGTGTGCGGTGAGCCTGGACACTTTGCTGGAAAGTGCCCACAGCGCAAGGGCGCTGCAAAGACAGCGAACGTGGTTATTGGCGAGACATCTGCGGGAACATCGGGGTATGGTAATCATTTACCTACAGTTCTTTCAGTTTGTGATTCACCTGAATGGTGGATTGATACAGGTGCTAATATTCATGTGTGTGCTGATATTTCTTTATTTTCTTCTTATCAGGCCAGTGGGACTACCTCCTTGTTGATGGGAAACGGGTCACATGCGCGTGTTCTTGGTGCTGGTACGGTCGTTCTGAAGCTTACTTCGGGAAAGATCGTGCAATTGAAGAACGTGCAGCATGTCCCTACAATCAAGAAGAATTTAGTCAGCGGGTCTCTACTGTGTAGAGACGGTTTTAAATTAGTTTTTGAATCCAATAAATGTGTGCTTTCAAAGTATGGAACTTTTGTTGGTAAAGGATATGACAGCGGAGGCTTGTTCCGCTTTTCTTTGTCTGATGGTTGTAATAACTTTGTGAATCATGTGGTTAATGTTGACGATGAGTCTAATGTTTGGCATTCTCGACTTTGTCATGTTAACTTTGGGTGCATGATGCGACTAGCAAATCTGAGTTTAATTCCTAAATTCACTCTAGTCAAAGGTTCAAAGTGCCATGTATGTGTTGAATCTAAACAAACTCGCAAGCCTCACATGGCTGCCGAGGCGAGAAACCTGGCACCTCTAGAACTCATTCATTCTGATTTATGCGAGATGAATGGTGTGTTGACGAAAGGTGGTAAAAAGTATTTCATGACTTTGATAGATGATTGCACTAGATTTTGCTATATTTACTTGTTAAAATCAAAAGACGAAGCATTACATTATTTTCAAGTCTATAAAGCTGAGGTAGAAAATCAACTTGAGAGAAAGATCAAACGGTTAAGGTCAGATCGTGGTGAAGAATACTTTTCTAATGCCTTTACTTCGTTCTGTGAGGAACATGGAATAATTCATGAGAGGACGCCTCCCTACTCACCTCAATCAAATGGGGTGGCCGAAAGAAAGAACCGCACTCTAACTGATTTGGTTAACGCCATGTTAGATACAGCGGGACTTTCCAAGGAATGGTGGGGTGAGGCTATATTGACGGCATGTCATGTCCTGAATCGTGTTCCTACTAAGAACAAAGAAAAGACACCATTTGAGGAATGGGAAAAGAAAAGATTATCAATTTCTTATTTACGGACTTGGGGTTGTTTGGCAAAGGTGAATGTGCCAATCATCAAGAAACGTAAACTTGGACCAAAGACTGTGGATTGTGTCTTTCTTGGTTATGCTCTTCACAGCGTGGGCTATAGATTTTTAATAGTGAAATCTGGAGTACCTGACATGCATGTTGGTACAATCATGGAGTCCAGAGATACTAGTTTCTTTGAAAATATGTTTCCTATGAGAGAGGAAGCTAGCACATCTAGTCAAGACATGTCTATTGATAAAGAACCTGCTGTTTTGATGGAACACACTGAACACACTGAGGAGGATAACAATGAAGCTCCTAGAAAGAGCAAGAGACAAAGGACTGCAAAGTCTTTTGGTGATGACTTCATTGTATACCTCATGGAAGACACACCTAAGACCATTGAAGAGGCATATTCATCTCCTGATGCTGACTATTGGAAGGAAGCAGTAAGGAGCGAGATGGATTCTATCATGTCTAATGGCACTTGGGAAGTCGTTGAACGTCCTTATGGGTGCAAACCTGTAGGGTGCAAGTGGGTGTTTAAGAAGAAGCTTAGGCCAGATGGTACTATTGAAAAGTACAAGGCAAGGCTTGTGGCTAAAGGCTACACTCAAAAGGAAGGAGAAGATTTCTTTGATACATACTCACCAGTTGCTCGATTGACCACAATTCGAGTGTTACTTTCTTTGGCTGCCTCTCATGGTCTTCTCGTTCATCAGATGGACATTAAGACAGCTTTCCTAAATGGAGAGTTGGAAGAGGAGATCTATATGGATCAGCCTGATGGATTTGTAACAAAAGGTCAAGAGGGAATGGTGTGTAAGTTAGTGAAGTCTTTATATGGCCTGAAGCAAGCGCCCAAGCAATGGCATGAAAAGTTTGATCAAACTTTGACATCTGCTGGCTTTGTTGTGAATGAAGCTGACAAGTGTGTGTACTATCGATATGGCAACGGTGAAGGAGTGATTTTGTGTTTGTATGTGGATGACATACTGATCTTTGGGACAAACCTTAATGTGATTAAGGAAGTCAAAGACTTTTTATCTCAAAAGTTTGAGATGAAAGATTTGGGAGAAGCTGATGTTATCCTTAACATTAAGCTAGTTAGAGAAGGCAATGGTGGGGTGACTCTTACACAGTCTCACTATGTGGAGAAGATCTTGAGTCGCTTTGGTTATAGTGATTCTAAACCTGCTTCAACGCCTTATGACGCTAGCATGATTCTGAAAAATAATAAAAGGATAATGAGAGATCAGTTGAGATACTCTCAGATAATTGGTTCATTGATGTATTTAGCTAGTGCCACGAGGCCTGACATCTCATATGCCGTGAGCAAATTGAGCCGGTTTGTTTCAAATCCGGGAGATGAACACTGGTATGCTCTTGGAAGAGTAATGCGCTATCTAGCAGGCACAATGGACTATGGGATTCACTATTCCGGTTACCCTAGGGTACTAGAGGGATATAGTGACTCAAACTGGATCTCTGATGCTGATGAAATTAAAGCCACAAGTGGATATGTGTTCACACTTGGAGGTGGCACTGTTTCTTGGAAGTCTTGCAAGCAGACCATCTTAACGAGGTTAACAATGGAAGCAGAACTCACAGCATTAGATACCGCCACTGTTGAGGCTGAGTGGCTTCGAGAGCTCCTTATGGATTTACCAGTAGTTGAGAAACCAATACCGGCCATTCTCATGAACTGTGACAATCAGACAGTGATTGTTAAGGTAAACAATTCTAAGGATAACTTGAAGTCTTCAAGGCATGTAAAGAGGCGGTTGAAGTCTGTCAGAAAACTGAGAAACTCCGGAGTGATAGCCTTGGACTATGTTCAAACGGCTAAAAATCTGGCAGATCAATTCACAAAGGGTCTTTCACGCAATGTGATAGACAATGCATCTATGGAATTGGGCTTGAGACCCATGAAAGTTGATCAGTAGTGGAAACCTGTTCTATGTGATCGGAGATCCCGTGAAGTAAGAACGGTGAAACAAGCCATTGGTCAACTATGAGAAGAGAACCTTTGTATAAGGCTCATTCCAGAGAAGGTGCATTTCTCTTCTATTCTGTATGGCAGGTTGGGTAAAACCTTAATGTGATCCGAGTGATTCTTTTGAATAAAGATGTTGGCCTACAGAACATCTTTAAGGGTTGCACCTATATGAGTTGACTGCTAGTCACAGTCTATGAGATCGGGGTAATCTCTAGATACTAATGAAAGGCTCGGAGTACGACTTATAAGCTCCAAACCGCGGGGATGCATATAGCAGCCTAGTGCTAACAAGGAATTTTGGTCAAGCTTGTTCGCACAAAACTGTCAATTCAAGGCATAGTCCATTGATTAGTTGTGGATAAGTGTATCCACTACTCCAGGTGGAAGTTCAACTTAACAGTCTCCACTAAAGTTAGTATATCAAAACAGCAGTAAATTTGAGAGCATTTCTCGTGAGCCGTGAAATATTGGTGGGGATTGTTGGATTTAATTGGGCTTAGCCCATTTCCAAACAATTAAATCAATAATATTTAAGGCCCACAATTAATGCTAAGAGTTACCAAATGGTGGTTAAGGTAGTTAATCCCATATGGTTAATTGAGAAGGAATGTAACCAACTTAAATGGTGGACTATCTGTGCACACCTTGTGAAGTTGAAATGGGAGCACCGGGTTGCCACACGCGCGCGCGCGCTCGCTCGCTCGGCTCGGCCGGCCGGCCGGCCGGCCGGCCGGACGTGACGTGACGTGACGTGACGTGACGTGACGTGACGTGACGTGACGTGACGAGACGAGACGAGCCGAGCCGAGCCGTGCCGCGCCGCGCCGCGCCGCGCTGAGCGTTGCCAGGTTTTGCACCTCTTGACATTGACTGCAAGACAATTATTAGTGCTAATGGCTGAGCATTAGTGAGTCAGTTACTAGTGCTAATGGCTGGGCAGTTACTAGTGTTAATGTGCAATTGTGCTTCCGTTACTAGTGCTAATGGCTGAGCGTCAGTTACTAGTACTAATGGCATTCTTACCTCTCCCTCTCCTATTTTAACTGCGTCCGCTGCTCTCTGAACTATTCCCATTCCACTTCGTGCGCGCACACGCTGCTGGAAGAGCAGAGCCTCCGAAACCTGCCGCGCTTGAGTTCCTGCTCGGGATAGCGAGGCAATCAGGTTTTTGGGTAGCGCAACAAGTGCGCGACTGCTCAACGATCGTCCACCTGCTGCTGTGATCGACTACTTTCCGGCGAGCGTCCCTGTGTTCCCCAAGTGAACAGCGCGACTACATCCCGACGGCCGTCTGCACTGCACCAACGACTTCGCTGCATCAACCTGTTCGGCTACTTCGATTGAGGGTAGCCCACGATCAACATGGTTGATCTAGCTGCTAACGGCGCATCCGGTTCCTCCGAAAACGGATCCGCCCCTGGGTACATTCTGAAACTTACTCTGTTCTGTATCTTGTTCATGTTCTATACTGTCTTAATCATGAACACAAGCACATGCTATGTTATCACTGTTTCACTCGTTTTAATCATGAATTACCTGCTGAAGTTTGGAATTAAAATATATCGAAAATTGCCTAGATTCCTAACAAATAGAACTAAATCAGATGAGTAACAAGAACTAAAGAATTCACTACCTTTTGGAGTTGGTACCGAATCCAAAAAGGGGGGCTTCACCTTCTCCAACTCAAAACGGTACTGGAGGGATCTACAAGTGACAATAATACATATATCAGCAATAAACTAATCCATGAAAGACATAAATCAAAGAAGAGCATTGATATCTGATAATAATAGATCACAAGTCACTGCCTAGTCAAGCACAACAACTAGGTATATGGTTACGAAATGGTTAACGATCCTGTACTACCCAGGCTGTCACTACCTAGTCAAGCACAACAACTAGGTGTATATGGCTACGAAATGATACAGAGGTCAATCTACAATTTCATAAAGGAAGAACCAGAACAATTTGTTAACCTCTTGCTACAACGGTAGTAATTGCTCCAAATAATTATAGTATATACTAATCTCCAAGACACTCTACGCACTATATATTTGTGTTTTATACACTCATGAATAGACTGAAATAGCAATGCAGTTGCAGTGAGCAACGCATAAGCAAACTTTGCCTCCCAAACCCAATGGATGTCTTGTCACAAATTGTCACAATGGTCAGTGTCTACATGGCTAATTGGCCAGCCTGAAGAACAATGAACGTTTTGACAGCAATGACAATGTCACACTGAAGCTAGGAGTAAAACTCAGTACTGGCCCCAAGTTTAGAGGGGAAGGAAACCAAATTGACAAAAGTTGTAACTTTTACAGTACTACATACAAATGGACTAGTAACAGGAGACTAGGAGACTGCACTGGAACCTAAAATCTATAAAAGAAACAACAGAATTTCTAAAGCATGCAAGTAAAAGATCCCAAGAAGGGGGAACTTCACCTTGTCCAATTCGAACCGGTGTGGGAGGGATCTACAAAACATGTGCACATGAAAGAAAAAAATCAGGTATGTGTAATAAGTTAAGAATGGATAGCACTAGCATGTTACCAGTCACAAATGAAATAGCTATTGTGTGCACTTCATCAGAAGAGAATACATGATCCAAACAAAACATGTGCACATGAAAGAAAAAAAATCAGGTATGTGTAATAAGTTAAGAATGGATAGCACTAGCATGTTACCTGTCACAAATGAAATAGCTATTGTGTGCACTTCATCAGAAGAGAATACATGATCCAAGCATCAGAAGAGAATACACTGACATGTTACCAGTCACAAATGAAATACAAGTAAAGGGAACACAGACTACTCACTAATATGTCAGCAAGTCCATATTCTGGAATTAATATGAGCAAATTCTTCAATCTAAAATATGTGATCCGTGGTACAGCACTGACTACTGAGTACTGACCAGCCCCACGACACTGAAACAAAACCAGGAAAACAGTTCATATATAATCCAAAGAGAGAACTGAGTCTGGTGTTACAACCATACAGTTTTATCTTAATATAGCACGTCATTTCATAAAAGAACCTCAATATCCATTCAGGCAAGTATTGCAGGAACGAATTAGTGCATCAGCAAGTGTTAATATTGCACAGATACATGTGAAGTTTCCAAGAAAACAGCATAAATCGGATCCTAATGTGATTCAAATTTACCCTCCTAAAAGATGCCTTCAACATAACTGGAAATATCTATATATATAACAGGACAGTACCACCAAAGTTGTACAAGTACAGTCTATATGGAAGTGTAGCAGGGTTCCACAGAAGTGTAGTTTGGCCAATAGACTAACAAAGGAACCAAAAAGTTGATGGTTCAAGTCAATCATCACATCAGGAAAGAGACCACAATCCTTTCTACCGGCCGAAACAAGTCATAACAAAAAAAAGAAGGAAATTTATGTACAAGCTCCTGCTTGACCAACAGGATACCGAGTAGGACCTGCAGCAAGTCTGGATAGACAGACCAACACATGTATTTTCTGCGCACTTTGTCCTCACTCATGCGCATCCGGGAAGGACTTCCCGGTCGGTCATCCATCCCTAAATTACTCCAGGCCAAGCACGCTTAACCTCGGAGTTCTTTCGAGATGAGCTTCCGGAAAAGAAGTTGCAACTTTTTGATATAAGTATTCTATCGACCCTATTAAGCCCTGGGCTGTTACAATGTCACCCCCTTAGGAGACCGACGCCCTCGTCGGTCAACCCCAGGCCAGAAACGTCCCCTCCGGCCACATCCATGTGCCCAGTGTCAGTGCATGTGCCATACTGTTTTACCACTCTGGGCTCACACCAGCCCTACACACCATGCCTGCGTAACTGCGACCCCATGCGCCCGTGACACCGTGAGAGTCGGCTCTGATACAAAATGTAATGTCGGCCCTCTTACCCTGTCAGCTCTCTACAACTTCAAGACTATCCTCACAGACAAATATATGTCTTTTCTACGCACTTTGTCCTCACTCATGCGCACCCGGGAAGGACTTCCCGGTCGGTCACTGTTCGCACTCCTTAGCGTCACGTTTTAGCAACGCTTCAAGAGCATGAAGATATATCGTTGTATGCAAATAGATTCTGCAAGCGCACAAAATATATCTCGTTGTAGCACTTCACCTAGGAAGTTATCCTAGGGTATCATTTTCATATTTCTGCAGGGAAGCTGAGTGGTTAAAGTGTATTGAAGAATGGAATGATATATCTTTCCAGAAATATCAAGCACTAAACCCAGGGGCACAAACTCTAAGGTTTGGGATAATGGTCAAATAAATGACTGGATAGAAGGTCTAAAAGACCAGCGACACAGGAGCACCTAGTTCTAAAGAAAAGGAAAGACGTTGGGAGAGACCGGACCTAGACATTTCCTAACTCAGAGCGAAAGGCACTCTAACCTTAACCTAGACTCTAGCTTAGATACCAGGAACAGAGCTCGCTTCGACGGCTAGAACGGGAGAACAGTTTAATCATGATGGATCCTTAACGCCTTTCGCAGGGACGGTCCTGATGCTCTCCTGAGGTTGGTAACAGTTGCGTTCGGTTGAGGCTGTCCGAGCATCCTAGGTTGTGGGCCCTTCAATCCATGTGTCTCCCACTTTAGGCCTTTCGGGTCCTTAGATCAAACCGACATAAAATGCACGTCTCTTGATCATCTAGTATACTTGGCTTAGCTTGTGGATCAATGACGTGGCCAGAGGTGGCCAGGGGAGGCCGGTCGGCCTAGGATAGGCCGGCCGGCCTGGCTCTGAGCCAGGTTTGGCCCTGATTTGTCCTGCAAGCACAACTCATCCAAAACTTGTGAAATTTGTCAATAAAAACATATTTATGTATGGGACATGGTATGATCATCCTCATTTTACCGAAATGTTGACGGTCACTACAAGGTTATAATGGCCATCAACACACCCGCAAGCTTAAACTCTTTCTCGTCCTCGAGCAAGGCTAAAACTCTAGGTTCGGCGGGTCAGTAGTTTCTTCAATGTGTATACCCTTTAGGTACCTTGTGCTTAAGACAAAACTCAACAAATCATTTGAATAAGTTGGCATAAAAGAGAATTCATACCATGGTTCAATGTGGGGATGCATAAAATTCACGTCTTGGGCTATTGAGAGCCTAAACGGTCATTTTCAAAGTAGTTCCTGCAGCTTTTCAGGTTCCATCTCCGAGATATAAATTTTTCAAAAGATGGTTTGAATCATCCCCCGATGGTACTCTCGAGTGACTCAAGGTGTATAATCCTCACTTTTGGTCGAGAATGACCAACTCTTCCTATTCTAAGGCTGAAGTGGATTTTATATGAAGGGTCAAAGTGGCATACCTTAGTCACTTTCGTTGTCGAGTCGAAGAGTGGTTCGCGAGCGATGACACTCGTCAAATCCCGGTCTTTGAAATTCATGGGTTTTTAAGTGGATAGGGAGAAGATGGTTATGCTCAAAGGTCTTGGGACTCCTTGTTCTCTCTCCCATAATTTTGAGATGCTTTTCTTTCTTTGTTGGAGCATTGGTTTCCAACTTTCTTTCTCTCTTTTTTTCTAATGCATCTCTTCTCTCATTTTGATAACAGAGAGGATTTCAACTTTGTATGGAGTATTTGAGGACCCTTGGGATGAGCTTTGTAATGGAGATGTTGCGATTGTATGTCAACAATGGTGGACATCAACCCCGGAGCGGGAAATTGATTAGTCGGACATGTTTGAGGCTAGCAATGAGGTGGATGTATGATGGAAAGACCGGTAGACGACAAGTGCCTTCTGCAAGCAGACTTCACCATTCGACAAGACTGAAAGCAACTCAAGATAGCATATGGTAGATCATAAGATATAACTTTTTAGGCTCTGGATAGGACATTTAAACCATCAGGGAAGATTTCCTATGTAACATTTTTATAAAAACTTTCGAGAGGTTCCTACTAAGCATACAGTTATACTTCGAAGCAAACTATATGAAAACTCACAACAATGTAAACAATGAACATATGCTCTACTCCCACAGTTTAATCATGATGGATCCTTAAATGCCAACGAACTCAAATACTCGAAGAGTAAAGGATTAAGAACGAGGCAATTAGAGGGCACAAACAGAGCAACTATTCATCATTCCCAAGGTTATCAACCATACTTCCATACATAAAGACTTTTTGGAGCTTTTATTCAACATTTATTTAGGCTATTTATTTATTTGTTATTATTATCATGGCAAGGCAAGACAAGGCAAGGCAAGGCAAGGCAAGGCAAGGCAAACTGACAGGGGTACTTCCGAACTTACCAGGGACTTCCCCAAGCTTCGACGAAGCTCACTGGTAGTGCTGGTTGGGGTCGTAATGCATGTAGTTGAAGAAGCCATCAAGGTCGGTCTGGCGGGATGTAGTCATCCCCCATTCTTCTGGGTGAGGTCAGTGTTATGAGCGAGGTTGAAGGACCGAAACGGCGACCAGAGAGGGGGGAGTGAATGGGAGCCGATAAAAATTCTTTCCAACCGATCCGGCTATTCTCCCAAAACAACTCCGAAACCTCCGAGAGCAATCTTGCCAAGATCACGTAGCCACTGTCAAGCTACTGACCCTAGGAACAAGAAACAAGCAGCGGAACTCGAATCAATCGAACCGAACACCAGAACGACCCGAAACACGACTCGATCCAACACACCCAGGGGGGGCGGTTAAACCGGCCAGGGAGGCGGTTAAACCGCCCAGGCCTGGGAGGCTCGGGAAAAAGTCAAAACAAAAGTGGATCTCCCAAACCGCTTGAGCTCTTGAGGCGAGATTTTGGTCAGATGATCTAGACCTCCAGTGGAGTGTTTTCCCAAAAGATCTCGGCCTCTAACTCAGTACAACTCCCGGAATTGCAGATCTCGCGAAGAACACCATGACCTCGAGTTCATCCCGAAAATCTCAAATCCTGAGCGATTCTCGGCGTTTGGGGGCAAAGGATCACCAGCAAAAGAGGCACAAGGCACTCATACGTGAATCCCCCAAAGAAATCCGAGAGAAAACGCCCTAGGAAGAGAAGAACGAAAATCCCCCAACAATAGCTCCGAAAATACTCACGAAAATAGAAAAAGGAAAGGGAGCTCGGGAAATCAAATCATGGCACAAAGATGAGCAGCACAAACTCCATCACATAACCATGAATTCACCTATACAAAACTAAGAAAGATTCGAAATAGTTCTAGGTGGAGGGGATGAAGGGGAAAACTAGTTGAAAGGAAAAACTAAAGAGATAACCAAAGAGATAGCAGCCACCAGCCCTGGGAGGGGCTATTAGTAGTCCAAGTGGTGGTGCTCTAAAGACTAAACTACCCCTAGGTGATACATACCCCTCAGGGGCAAATTTGACATTTGATCTTCAGATATTTTCTGGCTCGGGCACCTTCCACTGCAAGCTAGCTTCCCTCTGACGCAAGCCTTGCAGTCACGCCGCGTGTCCTCCAGATCGAAGCTCCTCAACGTCGTTCTTGGGCCAGCCCAGGGGGGGCGGTTAAACCGGCCCTGGGGGGCGGTTAAACCGCCCCTGGCAGCCACTCTCGCCCAGCTGCCCAAATTCGCCTCGTCGAGTCCTCGGTCCTTGGTTTTGAGGCCCAAACCAAGGGAAACTGTCCACTTCGGTTGTTAGCCGCCACCTTGCGCCGGCTTCTCGTCCGCGTACGAGCTTCGGTTGTGAGCCGCTACCTCATAATGGAACCACGTCCCCTTGCTCGTTCTTGCCAGCATGTGAACCGCACTTGATCCACCGGCCACCGGGTCCCTCGAACCAAGCCTACTTGTCTCTCCGCTCCTCGGAGGCCGCCATGGCTAAGACCTTTCGCGCCTATTCTTCACCTGCACCAATGCAATCAAGCCGCATTCTACACCTGCAATACTTGAGCCAAGGGAAACGTCAATCCACACCACGTTGTCAATCACTCATCACACCAGGAAGCGACCATCCACCGGTCCTCGGACACACCGGGTCCTCAATCTCCCCCTTGATGAGTGCATTGACAACACACACATAGTAACCAATGATATGAAGAAAATATAAAAGAAATCGAAAACAAGACTCAAGCAAGTGACTAAAAGCAAGAACAAGCCGAGAACAAAGTCACTCTGCAAGAGAAAGCTCCAGAAACGCCGACCCTTCAAGAAGAAGCGAAAGGGCTCAACACCATCGGCAAAAGAGCAAAAGCATAAAGCACAATTCACAAATCTCAAAACCTCCAACTCACTTTTCAGGACACTCAAAGCACTCCCCCCTGCAAAGATGCAACTCCCCCTGAACAAGTGAACTTGTGCGTGCGAAAAACACTCGAAAATGGCTCAAAACTTCACAACTCGTGTGCACTCAGCACAGGGGCGGTTAAACCGCCCAGGGGGGCGGTTAAACCGCCCCTGGCAGATGACCAAAGTTGAAAATGCCAAAATTGCACAAACCAACTCGCAACGATGCCGTTCCAACTTGAAAACCTTCCAAATATGCCCAGCAAGATATTCCAATGATCAAACTCTCAGAAACTTCGCAAATTTTCAGAAAACCTCATTTGGGCAAAACTTTCAATCTCTCACACAAATCCGACAAAATCTAGAGCAAAAACTTTCTCAAAGATCCAGCAACATCTCCCCCTTGCAAAATGCTCCAGAAATTCTCCCCCTTGTTGACAATGCACACATCAAGGCAAAATGTACAAAATGCAACTACAAGCTTCTCAAATATACAATGAGCAAGACAAAATGCTACAAGTTAGAGAAGAGGCAAACAAGATAGTTCATCATGTCACACGGGCATTGCCATCAAGAAGGTGAAGACATATATCCAATTGACAAAGCCATGAGCAAGTTGTGTGGTTTTATCAAAAATGTCACCACATGAGCAAAGTCCTAACCATGGATTGTTAAAGCAAAAATGAACTTCATCTCACCAAAATCATGAAAGGACAAGCATTCTTGACAAAAGATCATCATAAACGCCCAAGTTCTACCTCATGTCATGTCAAAGCACGGAGCCATGTGTTCACTTCTCATGGGAGACTTCTCCGGCAAACAACATGCAACCGCTTAGCACCCATGTGTGCAAGTGTGTGCAATGGTGAAAGCATAGAGACATGAGCATAATTTTCTGCAAATATATCTTTTTCTCAACTTTCTTCTTTCATACATAGACATCTCATTTATCAAGTTTTTCAAGTTAAGCATGGTACATGAAATGTCTTTGCGACAGAAATAAGCTTATGCTCCTCCACAAGATAAAGCATGGGCTAAACATTTACAATGACAAAGGTCTTTGATCCAATTGAAAAGAATATCACACCCTAACATGATCTTAAGCCAGATATAGCCATTTCGGCTCAAACAAGACATGCAAAGGCATTTACTCATGGGTGAAGGATTTAAGTTCAGTTTATCATTTTAATTCAAAAAGAGACTATCTCAATAGAATATATATCAAAACCATCAAGAGCATAGCCATCCATACAATCAATCCCTAGCCAGCCTGCCTAAACTCTAAAATGTAGCAAGTTGTACCAATCACTGCATATAGGAGAAGCTCATCCTAAGATATGATACAAAAGATGAAATCAAGATACAAAAGCAAGAAAAATGTACATCAAGATACAAAGATGGTACAATAGTATACATATGCTACAAGAGAAGCCTCCAAAACTCAGCTCAGAAAACCGCACACACACCAAGTTGTCCTCGCAAGCGGGTGAAAGTAACTTGGTCAAGTGGCTTAGTGAAAATGTCTGCAAGCTGGTTTTGGGTAGAAACATGGGCAAGCTCAATATCTCCTTTCTCCACATGATCTCTCAAAAAGTGGTACCTCACTTCTATGTGTTTGGTTTTGGAATGAAGCACGGGATTTTTGGCTACGCTTATGGCACTGGTGCTATCACAAAGAAGTGGAACATGGGACATGTCTAAGCCAAAATCTCTCAAGGTGTATGTGATCCAAAGCAACTGAGAACAGCAGCTAGCAGCAGCAACATACTCGGCCTCTGTGGTGGATTGGGCTACACTAGACTGCTTGCGAGAAGACCAAGACACAAGAGACGAACCAAGAAACTGACATTGACCAGAAGTAGACTTGCGATCAACACGACATCCAGCAAAATCCGCATCAGAAAAACCATGAAGTGCAAGAGTGGAATCGGCAGAATACCAAAGACCCAGCTCAGGAGTAAACTTGAGATACCTGAAAATCCTCTTGACGGCCTGACGATGTGAAGTCCTCGGTGAAGCCTGAAAACGAGCGCACAGACACACACTGAACTGTATGTCCGGCCTCGTCGCCGTCAAGTAGAGGAGGGAGCCGATCATGCTCCGGTACTCCTTCTGGTCCACTGGTTCTCCGTCCTCATCCGCATCCAAAGCTGTAGTCGTACTCATCGGCGTAGTCACCGGCTTGGAGTCGCTCATGTCGAATTTCTTGAGAATGTCCTTGGTGTACTTGCTTTGGTGCACGAATGTCCCATCCTTGGTTTGCTTGATCTGCAGCCCGAGAAAGAACTGCAACTCTCCCATCATCGACATCTCAAATTCCCTGCTCATATCGTCTGCAAACTTGGCAACAAGATCATGAGAAGAGCCACCAAAAATGATATCATCCACGTAAATCTGAACGATTAAAAGATCATTGCCATTTCTCAGCAAGAAGAGCGTCTTATCAACCTTTCCCATCACAAACCCCTTGCTAAGCAAGAACCCTCTCAACCTGCCATACCACGCTCTGGGTGCTTGCTTTAGGCCATATAAAGCTCGGTGGAGTTTGTACACTCGGTGTGGGTATCTCTCACTCTCAAAACCCGGGGGCTGCCTCACATACACTTCTTCCTCGATCACCCCATTCAAGAAGGCACTCTTCACGTCCATTTGGTACGATTTGAACCCTTTAGCAACTGCAAATGCTAGAAGGATCCGAATTTCCTCCAAACGAGCAACAGGAGCAAATGTCTCCTCATAATCTATCCCCTCCTGCTGTGAAAACCCCTGAGCAACTAACCTTGCTTTGTTTCTCACAATCTCACCACTCTCATCCCTCTTGTTCTTGAACACCCACTTGGTTCCTATGGGATGGCAATTTGGAGGTGGTTCTACTAACTTCCACACCTGATTTCTCTCAAAGTTTTCAAGCTCTTCATGCATGGCATTGACCCAATCAGAATCAGATAAAGCGTGTCCAACATTTTTGGGCTCAAAAGACGCGACAAAAGCAGAATGAGCATAATGAGAGATGTTCTGTGACCTCGACCGTGTAGTGCGTTCATCCAAGTTCCCGATGATCTTCGAAGGTGGATGATCCCTCTGTACCAGCTGGGGAGCTTCTCGCCTCGAGATTGCCTCCCCTCAACATCAGCTTCCACTTGAACTCGATCTGGAGCGCGACTCGACGAAGGTGTAGCAGAGGGGCCGTCGTTGAACGTCGTGGTAGTAGTGGAAGTAGAAGGTACACGATCTCCACACGGTGCATGAATCTCCTCATCGTCTTCATCATCAAGCTGTTCTTCCTCAAAGATGGGCTGTCCCAAGTCATCATGACCTGCACACTCAAAAGCAGAAGAGCTACACGGAATGGTCTCGTCGAAGGTGACTTCACAAGTCTCCATGATTTGGTTAGTTTCAAGATTGAGCACACGATATGCTCGAGAGTGATTAGCATAACCAAGAAAAATTCCATCCATCGAACGAGACTCAAACTTGTCCAAGTTTCCTTTCTTCAAGATGAAACACTTGCAACCAAAGACCCGAAAATGACTCACACGGGGGGAACGACCATGGAAAAGCTCATAGCAAGTTTTCTTCTTGAAAGCACGAAGGAAAATCCGATTTGAAACATAACAAGCTATGTTCACCGCTTCTGCCCAATACTTCCTAGGAGTCCTATGCTCATCTAGCATCGTCCTAGCCATCTCACAAAGTGTTCGATTCTTTCTTTCAACAACACCATTCTGACAAGCAACATATGGCGAAGAGTATTGATGTTCGAGACCAAGATCACGACAGAAGGCATCAAAACGAGTGTTCTTAAATTCCGTACCATTGTCGCTACGCATAGCTCTCATGGCACCACCATTACTCTCGTTTTTCAACCTCAAAATCAGATCTCGAACAAAATCAAATGTCTCATCCTTCGACGCCAGAAAGAACACCCAAGCATACCGAGAAAAGCCATCCACAACCACAAGAACGTACCACTTCCCACCAACTGAACGAACGCGAGCGAGGCCAACCAAGTCCATGTGCAAAAGCTCCCCTGGACGCTCAGTCATAATATCTGTTAAAGGTGGGTGGGAAGCAGCAACCATTTTTCCATGCCTACAAGGTGCACAAACCAAATCTTTCTCGAACTTGAGCTTGGGCAATCCTCGGATAAGGTCAAGAGCACTCAAGCGTGTGAGTAGATCAAAGCTCACATGACCCAATCTCCTATGCCACTTCCAAAGCTCAGAAGAAGTACCAGCGATCAAACACCGTGAAGGACCAAAAGATCGAGAAAAATCAGCACGAAAAATCTGTCCCTCGGGAATGATCATACACACAAGGTCACCTCGAGAATCAAGAATTCTAGAATCATCACGTTTAAATCGAACCTCATAACCCTCATCAAGAAGCTGAGAAACTGAGAGCAAATTGAAACCAAGATTCTTGATAAGAGCAACCCGCTTCAGCATAAAAGTATCGCTCACCTGAATAGCACCCTCAGACAACACTCTACCTCTACCCTTATCCCCGAAAGTGATGTACTGCCTGGACACCACCGGGGTGAGACTGGAGAACCACTTACCATTACCTGTCATATGTCTCGAGCAGCTAGAATCCATCAACCAAAAGTTCTCCAAGCCTCCCACCTCATCCTCGGAGTCGGAGTCGGAGTCGTCCTTGCTCTTCACGGAGTCGTGCGCCATGGTGCAGTAGTCGACGGCTGCGAAGGAGATGTCGTTGAAGTTGCGGTTCAAGCTCTTCTTCTCCTTGCGGTGGCCGCGGTCCTCATCTTCACTGCTTGAGCTTGACGACGTGTTGGTGGAGCTTGTGTCGATGTCGCTCGCATCAGCCACTATCGCTCGAGATCTGTGCTTCTTGTGTCCACCGTGCTTGTTCTTCGACCTTCTCTCGTCCTTGTTCTTGTGCTTGGAGCGGTACTCGTCCATGGGACGGTGCTTGTGGTCATCTCGCGGGCGGTGCTTGCGGTTGTAGTCGTTCTTGATCTCCTCGGGGTACTCGGCGATGAAGTGGCCCATCTTCCCGCATCTGTAGCCACGTACTCCCGGCACGCCTCGAACCCTTCCGGTTCTGGTACATCCGCTCGAACCTCCTCGTGAGCAACGCGAGATCCTCCTCGCTCAGCACCTCATATTCTTCATCTGGAAGAGACACAAGAGAAGACAGAGCAAAGTGTCTGGGAGAGTTAGCATGTCCATATCCAGAGCCACCGACTAGAGCCAGACTATGGGGATCAGTCGGACTCTTAGCCTTGGCAAGCAAGTGTCTGTCCACCTCGGAAGACTTCAACTTCGAGAAAAGCTCATCAACAGACAGAGTCTCATAGTTTGCCGACTCCATGATCGCCTCAACCTTGGCACCCCACACGGATCTATCAAGTGCTTGCAGGAGCTTGATAGCTCGGTCATGATCCGAGTATGGGAGTACGGTAATATTGGCTTTCATGTTGTTGACAATAGAAGTGAAACGCTGAAACAAAGCATCAACCGACTCTCCAGGCAAATGAGCGAAATTCTCATATTCTCTCCTATACATTGAGAAAAGCCTAGCCTTGACATGGCTATCACCACCGTGGGCTACCTTGAGCTTCTTCCAGATCTGGCTAGCTAGGTCCTCGCCCAAAACACGCTCAAACTCCTCGGCAGACAAAGCACGGAACAAGTAGTCAACAGCTCTAGCATTCGCCTCAAACTTATCCTTTGCATCCTGGGCATCTAAGTTGGTGGGATTGACATAGTTTTCATCTTTCATCACATCCCACAACAAATTTCCTTTGCCTCGCAAGAAAGCGCCCCATATGC
>WEIB01000588.1:0-33992 GCA_015476505.1 Urochloa ruziziensis
CGACGATGATGAGGAGGACGATGGTGATGAAGACGACGAGTAGCTCCCTTTTTGGTCTTTGATGACAAAGGGGGAGTGAATTTGGCCTTTGGGAGGCCCTCACCATCCTTTATCTTTATTCATGCTATGCTTTAGTTAATGGACATGTAAGAACTTATTTATTTGTGATTTGTGTTATGGTTGATGTGTGCCAAGTGAGAACTTCTATTTGTAAGACTTAATCGTGGTTGTGATGTTAGTGTGATGTTGAACTTGGTTAATTATTTGGTTGTGATGCTTATGGTTGGTGAATTGTTATTTCTCACTTTTGTTGAAGTGAATAGCTTGTCATATGCATCACGTTGTTTTATCACACTTATGCACATGTATGCAATGATTAAGGGGGAGTTCTTACATGAACATGAGCATTGGCATTTGAGGCCATTTGTGTTATATATGCTCATGTTTAGGGGGAGCTTCGCCAATTCTATTTGGATGAAAAATATGAATTTTATTTCTATCTTGTGAGCCAAAATTTGTGTTGTCATCAATTACCAAAAAGGGGGAGATTGAAAGTGCATCTAGGCACTTAATCTAATTTTGGTAATTAATGACAATGTAAATTTGGATATAATGCTTTGCATGAGTTGTGCAGGAATAAAATCAAAAGAAAAGAAAAGAAAGGTGAAAGGAAGGTCCCCAATCCTTATTCGTATGGTGACGAAGTTTATCGGACGATTTAAATTTATTTTATATTTCGAATTTGAGTATAGGATCACCGTACTATCAAGGGGGACGTGCTTGACGAGTTTAGATTGTTAAAGTGCTTATACTTGAGATGACATATACACACGAGAGACACAAACGCACAAAAACCTCCCATTCACAAGTTCTCTGTGCGTCGGAACTTAGGCCGGAAGATCCGGCCCGGAAGTTCCGGGCGGCTCTGTCTGGAATTAATTTTTCACCGGAAGATCCGGCGCATACACCGGAACTTCCAACACTTAGCCAGATTTTGTGTTTTCTCTCCAGGCGCCGGAACTTAGGCCGGATGATCCGGCCCACAAGTTCCGGGCGGCTCTGTCTGAAATTATTTTTCTCCGGAAGATCCGACCCGTACACCGGAACTTCCAACACTTAGCCATTTCAGTGTTCTCTCTCAGGCGTCGGAACTTCCACCAGAAGATCCGACCCACAAGTTCCGGGCGGCTCTGTCTCTATTATTTTTTCCACCGGATCATCCGGACCTTGTATCGGAACTTTCATGACTTAGCCGTATTTCAGTGTTTCAGCCTTGCGAAATTCAAATCTCGGAAGATCCGGCCCTAGGCCGGAAGATCCGGTACCCCTTCGCAGAACACATAACGGCTAGTTTTTGGGGGTTGGGTATTTATACCCCCTCGCCCCCCACATTGAATGCTGCTGCTCCTACGCCCACAAACACTCCAAGAGCATTCATTGCACTCCTCTATTCCACCCAAAAGCTTGATTCTAGCCTTGATTCATCTAGGGTTTGAGTGAGAGGAAAAGATTGAGTGTGTGAGCTTTGAGCACGTGTGAGCTTTGATTCGTTCATCTCAAGAAGCACTTGAAGCAAGCTTGATTCGTCATCCTCGTTTGTTACTCTTGGAGCTTTGCTCCTAGACGGTTAGGCGTCGCCGGTAGCTCCCATTCCTTTGTGGTTTGAGCACCGAAAAGTTTGTATTTCCCCTCTCTTTGTGAGAGCAATAGTAAGTGACTCAACTTTCCTTTGTGGTTGGTTGAGGGAGGCAAGGGGTTAGTGACAACCCGGTTCTTTGTGAACCCCTCAACGAGGACGTAGCTCCTTTGTGGAGTGAACCTCGGGAACAAATCTTGTGTCTCATTGTTCTTGCTATTGTTCTTATTGTTCATCACTTTATTTGTGCCCGATCTATGTGCTAGGTGTTGTTCGACCTTAGAGATCATACTTAGGTGCTTAGTTACTTCATTTAGCAACTTTGTATTCAAATAGAATCTTGAATAGCTTGTTAGATTTTGAATCTCGAAGTTAGTCTCCTCTCTGTGTCGGAAGATCCTACACAGTGTCGGATCTTCCGGGGGCCCGGAAGATCCGAGACTGCGTCGGATCATCCGACCATCTGACAGTTTCGTGAAGAATTTTCAGGATTTTTTAACAGGCCCTATTCACCCCCCCCTCTAGGCCTAGTGTTGGTCCTTTCAGTTAGTAGTTCTAGCCGAAGTGGAGGTTTGGGTATTTTTTGGAACAATGAAATAAAGATTGAGATCTTACCTTACTCGCAGTATCACATTGATGCCATTTTTTCAGAGAAGGAGACTCCACCGTGGAGGTTAACATGTGTGTATGGTGAATCCCAGACAAATGAGAGATTTAAGACATGGGATATGTTAAAGTACATAAAGTCATCATCAGACTTGCCATGGGTGTGCATTGGCGATTTTAATGAGGTGTTACATCATTCGGAGCATGAAGGTGTGCAGGAGCGTAGTTACGCATAGATGGCATGCTTTCGAGAAATGGTAGACGTATGCGTCCTGCATGACTTAGGATATGAAGGCCGCAGCTGGACGTTCGAGAAGCGAGTAACAGGAGGGTCTTACTGCTGTGTGCGGCTGGACCGTGCCCTGGCTACGCCGGAGTGGAGCTCCTGCTACCCCATGGCAACAGTGAGTAACATGACGGCAGCGGCATCTGACCATGGTCCAATTGTACTCCGTTGGAGGAATGAGATGGGGGGCCAACGATCCCACAACACTAAGAAGAGATTTCATTATGAAGTAATGTGGGAGACACACGAGGACTTCTCTCCATGGCTAGTGGAACTTTGGCAGGGCGACAAGGCGCTAACGCTTGGCGATCTGCAGCGCAAGCTCGCACCAGTGGCTAGAAGCTTGGATAGATGGGGGCGAAGCATATTTGGCCACGTCCGGCTAGAACTGAAAAAACTAAAGGAAGAGTTGGAGAGACTCCAAGCAGACCCTCATCGAGTGGGGCCGTCGCACCAGAGATCAAGATCACTGATCAAATTGTTGAGCTCAACCACAGAGAAGAGATAATGTGGCAGCAAAGATCTAGAATCAGATGGTTAGCGGCAGGGGATAAAAACACCCGTTTCTTCCACTTGCGCGCAAGCTAGAGGAAAAAGAAGAACAAGATTAAATACCTGAAACGACTAGATGGACAAATGACTGAGGATGCCCGCGAGATGGGCAGATTGGCGACCTCTTTTTACAAAGAGTTGTACAGATCGGAAGGGGTAAGCGACATGGAGTTGGTGCTTAGCTCAGTTCCTGTTAAAGTAACACCAGAGATGAATGAAGCTTTGTTAGTCCCCTTTGAGCAGAAGGAGATCAAAGACGCTGTTGGCAATCCTTAGCCTAACAGATAAATCCGCAAGCGTACGAATACCGATGTAGCTTTCACCTCAGTGTTCCAAGGTATCGAATCCACGAGGAACGAGAAGTGTACTAGAAGTGGTTCTGGTTTATCCAGGGGACGACGGGGGTGAAGAAGAACAGATAAGTTGGGTAAAGGTAATCTAATGTCGACTTGCTAACCTCCTATCAGGAATACTTGATTCCTCGAGTTGCTTCGACGGCTAGAACGGGAGAACCTCATAACGGGGTGAGAGAGGGGGTTCTCCGGGCTTAGCACTACTGTTATGAGTACACCCGAACGTGGTGGACTACGAAGGACAGACAGGGCTGTCACCACCTACCGCCTACCACTGCAGTTCCGTGGGGTGCAACACAACCTGAGGTAGCTAGCCAGCACAGGCACCACGCCTAACCTTTCAGCTACTGGCCTCCACCCAACGCGAAGGGCTATAGAGGAAACCCCAAACAAGAGTCGCTGTCACTCGCGCAGACTCAGGTACCCGCAACTAGAGAAAGCATTCAAGAACTACTAATGTAAGGAGAGAAAGCAGTAAAGACAAAATAAGAGGAACTTTACTCGAAGTGAAGCTTCATTCCTCGGAGGCACAAGTTGGAGAGAGGGGCCGACACTCTGGCTCCTCTCCGGACTCTCACCTCACCACTCTCCCTATTTTGTAAGCTAGTGCTATGCCTTGGACTTCTCCAATGCCCCGTAGTTTGTTGAATGGGGGTGGAGGTCACCTTTTATAGCCTTCCAAGGGCGGTATCACGCGTAGGGATGACGCCAAGGACTTTCTTAGCTTCCACGCCAATGGGGAGGAGTAACAGGCACGGTCATAGGCCCGTCGGCCTCCTTCAAGCCATTCGGCCTGGAGATGGTGCCATTTGGCACCGTCTTTCTCGTGGACGGTCCTGATGCTCTTCTAATGACGGTTGTAGTGGCGTTCGATCCACGCTTGACAGTTAGAAGCCGGTCGGCCTAGGGTAGGCCGGCCGGCCTAGCTCTGGCCCCTCGCGGCCCTCCGTTGCACCGACACGCTCATGGACGGTTGCTTGTTGTCTGAAGAGGCAGTTCTGATCGAAAAGTTTGGTTTAGTCGCTGCATGTGGGCCTTCCGCTCCATATCTTAGGCCTTTCGGTCTCAACTTCACTCATCCTTGTCAATTCCATGCTTGGGGGTCCTTTGGTGACTCCCTGAGGCCATCTTGCAAAGGTTGAGGTGGTTTGGTGGAGGTCCAGGGCCGGCCGGCCTAAGTCAGGCCGATCGGCCTGGCAGGGTTTTGCCGGTGATCTTCTCGGACGCGTAACTTTCTCGTCCGGACTCCGAATTGGGTCATCCAAATGTCCATTTCGATCATCTCGGAGAGCTCTTCGACATGGGGCTGTCAAATATATGATTTGGATAACGTTTGCACCATATCCAAGTCTCCTTTGCCTCGGGATGAACCTTCACTTGTATGACTTCACCGATGTTGGTATTTATGCACCATATTACCTATATTTCCTTGCAAAACATATTGGTGCACAAAACTTGTGGAACTCATTAGTTCAAATAAAATATTATATGAGCGTCATTTAGTTCCTTCATTAAGTTGGGAAGGTTGACGGTCAAAAGTGGCATATGGTGGCCGTCAACACACCCCCACGCTTAGATCTTCGTCCCGAGCAAAGGGTAGGATTTAGAACACCGGACCGAGCAATAACTAAGGTAGGCTTTGATGTATAACTTCTCAAGGTAATAGCTAGCATAAACGTTATTCCAAAACATTTCTCATGCCTGTGGGGTTTAAAATGGCTATGATACCTGCCTTGAGCGGTTGAAAAGTGGAACAACTCGAATGAAGATATGACTTTCCTCTTCATCAACCGTACTTGGAGTTTTTTTAGAGAAGAATACCTTAGCTCATAAGATCCTCAGATGGCACTCTCGAGTCGCTCATGTGGTATTTTCATTCCTCACTGAGACCAGTAGCCAGCCTCTCCCTACAACCTATAGGCTTATGTGGAGTTCGAGTAGGGGAAATGTAGGCCCACCTATGTTGTGTATATTGTTAAGTCAAAAATTGGTCCTAGTGGAAGTTGTGACACTTCATATTCCGATCATTGAGAAATAGATAATCAGGATAGGGGAGAAAATGGACACAACACAAGCACAATGGATTGTGATGAACAAACCATAAATTATGCTTTTGAAAGAATATGGCCTTGAGCAGTACTCTTTATTTTGCATGGATCCCTATTAGGACTTTGAAGACTTGAAACTATCGAGCTCTTTATCTCTCCTCTTATTTTTTTTTTTTTTTTTGCCCACAACTAGGCAAGTTTTTTTCTCTCGATAGATCCATGTCTTCTCTCAAATATGGGGAAGGGATGGCTAGTGTATTTATTTTGAAAGGCCATATTTGTGGATAGGATTTGGTCAAGGGTATATGGATGAAATGATTTTAGTTTGGTTTGATGGAGGAATGTCTGATGAAAGTGGACGCAAGAATCCATTTTGGAATCAGCATATCCAGACATGGAAAGGCTAGCACTAAAGGATAGACACAAAGAAAGAAATGATCGGTATTCAAATGTCACAGTTCCATAAGGGACGAGATTTGACAAAACTCAACACAACTATATCGGTGGCATATGTAAGGGTTTGATCATATGAAATATTTGGCTCTGGTAGAAATTTTCAACCACTGAGGAATTTGAGCCTGAGGTTTTTTTTCAGAATAAGAAAAACTCCAAGCAAGAATTAATAAAGAAGAAATAAACACTTCTATCTCATTATCTCACACTCGTCAACAACTTAGGCAAGATCCTCCTAAATTTCTAATCCCACAAGCATAAAGTACTAGTTAAGGAATGAAGCTTGTGCTCGCCGACATGTGAGATGCAAAGTTGTGATCAAGATAACTTGTTGCATGTAGATCATCATTCATTTTTTTTATATGAACAAGAGCCTCAATCCAAAGATGTGAACATTATGAAATAACCTCAAGTGGAGGGATAAAAGTGCAAACTAGCATTAAAGGATTGACCATGCTTTGCTTCGTGCTCAAATTATGTCCTTTCCCACGCTCAGATTTTGCGACACTTGGTGCCAAATACTAAGCGTCTGAGGTTGTAGCCTTTTGCCCAACTCTTCGTTTATTTGAGTCTCAACCTGAAAGGTTAGTGACAAAAATACCTGAAGTAAGCGAGTCCTAAAATTATGTCATGAAACTTTGTTCGATTTTATTCATTGAAAATAGAGATTTTTTTATTGTTATTATCATTTTTTTATGATGGAATTTGAAAGAAAGAAAAAAATGAATGAAAAGACGGTTACCTCCCGGCAGTGGTTGTTTATGGTCAAAACCTCAACCTTGGGAGCCTCATTTCGAAGTAGCAGCTAGCTTGGTGTTGTGGCTCTCTCCATCACCAATCTTCGAAAAGTCAAGCCGATCGGCCTGGCAGGGTTTTGCCGGCGATCTTCTCGGACGCGTAACTTTCTTGTCCGGACTCCGAATTGGGTCATCCAAATGTCCATTTCGATCATCTCGGAGAGCTCCTCGACATGGGGCAGTCAAATATGTGATTTGGATAACTTTTGCACCATTTCCAAGTCTCCTTTGCCTCGGGATGAACCTTCACTTGTATGACTTCAACGATGTTGGTATTTATGCACCATATTACCTATATTTCCTTGCAAAACATATTGGTACACAAAACTTGTGGAACTCATTAATTCAAATAAAATATTATATGAGCATCACTTAGTTCCTGCATTAAGGTTGACGGTCAAAAGTGGCATATAGTGGCCGTCAATAGACGCCCTCTTCCAGATGTTTCCCACCAAAGCGCCTGGGCCAGACGGCTTTCCCGCACACTTCTTTCAGCGGCACTGGGACTTGTGTGGGGCAGAGGTGACAATGGTGGTTCTTCGAATCCTGAGAGGTGAGGACGACCCAGCAAGCATCAACGACACGCTGATAGTGCTTATTCCAAAAGTGGCTAACGCAGAGGAGCTGGGACAATATAGACCTATTAGCCTGTGCAACGTCTTATACAAGATCACATCGAAGGTGGTGGCTAATAGGCTAAATGTGATCCTACCGTAGATTATTGCAGAGGAGCAATCAGCTTTTGTTCCTAGGAGGATAATTACTGACAACATAATCACAGCATGTGAGTGCCTATACTATATGAAGCGCAAGAGGGCCACAGAACTCAGGTGCTATGCTTTGAAACTCGATATGAAGAAGGCGTAGGACCGTGTGGAATGGAGTTACTTGCGAGCAATCATGTTACGCATGGGCTTCATCCACTGTGGGTAGAGACGGTAATGAGATTGATTACTTCAGTTTCGTTCTCTGTTCTTTTTAATGGTGAGTGCTTAGAAAAGTTTAACCCTACGAGAGGTATCCGTCAAGGAGATCCGATCTCTCCCTATTTGTTCCTGTTGGCAGCAGAGGGCCTTTCGTGCTTGTTGAAAGCAAGAATACAATCATCGAATCTTAACGGAATCAAGGTGGCTCCATCGGCTCCGGTGGTGAGTCACCTGCTCTTCGCAGATGATAGTCTGCTGTTCTTCAAAGCAATCAGGGAGAATGCTCAGGAAATTCTTGACGTAATGCAAATCTACTGCCGGGCTTCGGGCCAGCAGGTAAATGTTGACAAGTGTTCCATACATTTCGCTAAAGGCGTATCAATGACCACCAGACAGGAGATCAAGGACTTGCTGGAGGTTCAGAACGAGGCACTAAGCGAGAAATACCTAGGCATGCCTACTCATGTAGGATCATCGACCAATGGGGCTTTCAAGTACCTGAAAGATAGAGTATGGAAGAGAGTTCAATGATGGATGGAGCAATCTCTATCAGCAGGGGGAAGGAGGTTCTGATCAAAGCAGTGGCCCAGGCGGTTCCTACATATTCAATGTCTTGTTTCAAATTACCGAGAGGCTTGTGTCAACATATTACTGGTGTGATGCGGAGTTTCTGACTTTCTGGTGGGGAAGCAAGCAAGGAAAAAGGAAGACACGTTGGGTGGCTTGGGACGACATGATCAAGCCCAAGTATCTGGGAGGGCTGGGTTTTAGGGATATCGAGCTAATTAACCTAGCATTGCTGGCTAGACAAGCATGGCGCATTGTGCCGGACCCGGAGTCGTTAAGCGCTCGTGTCCTGAAAGCAGTGTACTACCCTGAAGGTGATTTCCTAGGGGCCGAGACAGGAACAACGCCATCCCAAGTATGACGTGCGATCATGGAAGGAAAGGAAGTCCTGCTTCAGGGACTTATTAAGCGCATCTGCACGGGAGAAGATACAAGTATCTAGGGAACGAATTGGATCCCTAGAGATGGCATGCTCCGTCCAATGGCGACATCAGCACCAAACCCGCCACAACGAGTATGTGAGCTTATTGACCCAACGGGAGCATGTTGGAATAGACAGAAACTTTTACAAGTCTTCCATCCAATGGACGTGGAGGCGATAAGCAACATTCCCCTAAGTACCAAAAGACAGGAGGACTTTTGGGCTTGGCATTATGAGAAGAGTGGCATCTTCTCGGTGCGATCTGCTTATTGGATGATGGTCTGTAACAAGGAGAAGAATTGTGCTTATTTTGAAGGGCGACCGGGCAAGTCTGGTTACAAGGAAAACGAGAAAGAATGGTCCAATCTCTGGAAAGTGAAGGTGTCGTCCAAACTAAAAGTATTTCTTTGGAGGTTGGCACGACATTCGCTGCCAGTGAGGGATATCCTCCATCGCAGGAACATGGCTCCATCACCCAAGTGTGCTATTTGTGGAGCGGTGGATTCATGGAGGCACTCGCTTCTAGAGTGCAATATGTCCAAATGTGTTTGGGCACTGGAAAAAGGAAGGCACTACAGAATTTCTGGGTGCTTTAGAAGAGATGGACGCGAGAGCATGGCTTGCAAAGGTCCTTGCTTCGCTGCCAGTGGAGGAAATGACCCGAGTTGTGGTGACTTTGTGGGCTATTTGGCATGCAAGGAGGAAGGTTATCCATGAGAACATATTCCAGGGCCCCCTTTCGACGCATGCCTTCATTGACAGATTCATCACTGATCTTGGCTCCTCAACACTTGAGCGAAAGGTTGGAGAAATCAACCGGGGCGTTATCCCCCGCTGGATTCCTCCCTCCCTCCCCCCCCCCCAAGGTCATGCGAAGATTAATGTGGATGTAGCTGTCTCCAAGAACTCAGGGATCGCGACGGTCGCTGCTGTGGCTAGAGATGAGTCCGGTATGTTCATCGGAGCATCAACAGTTGTTAGCTATGGCACCACAGACCCAGAGACTCTTTAGGCGTTGGCGTGCAGGGAAGGTCTAGCACTGGCCAGTGATCTACTTCTGATCAAGGTACGAGTCGCGAGCGATGCTCAAATGTGATCAGGAGCATCAGGGGCGACGCAATGGGTCCCTACGGACAAATCATTCAGGAGATCAAAGCGCGAGCGGCGAATCTCCAGGTGGTGATGTTCGTCCACGAACGGAGAGAAGCTAACCATGACGCGCACAACCTGGCAAGGAGCTCCCTCTTCGAATCAATAGGCCGACATGTGTGGTTTGGCAGGCCGCTGAGGGCGTTTGTAACTCTTATAGGATAGCGGTGTAGAAGACAGCAGCTCCTCAAAAAAAAGATATTATATTGGCTAGAATTAGGAGCCTTAATCAAGACCATTAGGACATAAAATATACTACAGAATCATAATTTTCATAATAATGTCAACATGTGATTGTGATCTTAATAGAGTTATTGCCGCGCCAAGCTAAGATATTACCTATTATGAATATAGTCTAAGATGGATTAATGACCAAATATTTTATTTAAAAGGGATATAGTGGCGGTGTGTAGATGGTCATTTTTACCGACGGGTTAACTTTTTTTCCCCATACACACACTCATCCCTATAAATGAATGTGCACGCACAATCCAAAATATGCTAGAATAACTCAAAGAAAATGTAAGGTACGTGTAAATTCTAGGACATGGGCTTGAATATGGTTAGGTTCTAGCCAAGTGGACTATGCATCTCCCATCATATTGTTAGATCTGGCTAACCACCATTTCAATAATGATTTAGGTCTTGTTTGTTTTAGCTTCTTCATCTAGCTTTCCAGCTTCTGACAGCTAGAAACTGGAAAGCTGAAACAAACAGTCCAGATGGAAAACTGGCTTCCGGAAAGCTAAAAAAGCTAGCTTATGAGAAAATGAATGGAAAGCTGAAAAGCTGGCTGAGATGGGCTGTTTTTGGCTTTTGATGTGCTGAGAAGATAAAAGTTTATTACAAAAGCCAATAGTAAAAATGCCGGCCGCCAGAAAGCTAGCTTTTCAGCCAAAAGCAGAACCTCAAACAACAAAAGGCCCTTAGATCCACCGTACTTGCCACAAATCATCACGTGTGTACATGTTTATACATATACCTTGAGAGATTGTATTGACATATCTTAAAAGTTGAGATTGACAAACTCACTTAGGTGCCACGCTATTAACGGGCACGATACCTATACCTATAAAAAATATAAAGTTGTAAAGGCTGAGTATCTATGCTAAGTCGCTATAAGAGTCTTAGTAGCACTTTAGTCATGGACTCATGGGTTGACTTCTTGTGGGAGCGAATTTTCTAAGAGTTAACGTCATTGTGCTTTCAATGATAGGCAACGGTCCCGTCGACAACGATGCGCTTGCAGTGACTTCATCAATATCAAGGATGACCGTCCTAATCTTTAAAGATGCTCATAGGAATAGTGTTTGCGTGCGTGCGTTCATATGGCTGAGGAGACGTGCTTTGTGAGTGTCTCCGTTGTATTGTGTAATTAAAAAAGAATATGCTAAGTCACAAATCATAGTGGGTAAGTTTTACCAAAAGAAACAATTTGCAATTACCACATGTCATTTACAATGGTGGCACCGTTGCGTAATCATATATGCAGATATTTCAAACAATAGCCATTTGAAACATTTTTCTAAAAATGAGTCGAGAGAGGCCAATGTCAAGTGAGCATTGGACCAAGGATGCGAGGACCTGTCACATCGAATGTCTGTACAGTAATTTAGATTAAATATAGACTAAGTTCAAAATTAATTATACAGATTGAGACTAATTTACGAGACGAATATATTGAGCCTAAATAATCCATTACTTGACAATATAGTGCTACAGTAAACATCTGCTGAAGAATTAATTAGGTTTAATAGATTCATATCGCGAATTAACCGTGACTCATGTAATTAGTTTTTATAGATATCTCATGTACTATCAAAATATCTAATGTGACACGTACTTTAGTCCCCATATCCAAACACCTACTCGTGAGGACGATAGCTAAGAACATTGCCAGATGAGAGGGAAAAAGGCACGACGTCCGTCCGATAACGAAGCTCATACTCCTATTTCTGATCGACTCACTTCGGCTCAATCGGCTGACGTGTCGCATGACTCTATCATATCGTAGTCTTCGAGAAACATTCCGGTGGGGGTAGGTCAGAGAGCGGTATACCGGGCTACTCCCTCATTTGCACCCCTCAAAATCCCCAATTTTCTGTTTTTAGCTGCGGGGAGCCGATCGGAATTAGGCGGGTGGTCGGGCCCACATGCAGCAGGCAGCATTCCTCCAGTCCAGCAGTTAATTGTCTTAATGACCCTTTCCTTCCCCAACGCCGAACCAAACATACAAGGCGAGCGCGACACACAAAGAGACAGGGAGAGATTCAGATCCACACATCCGCGTCCTCTTCTTCCTCCTCCCCACCTCGGTCTCCTCTCCCACCACCAACCCCCCAGATCCCGGCGATCTCCGCCGCCGCCCTCTGCCGGGAGGCGCGAGCGAGGCAGGCGTCGAGGCCGCCGGCAGTCGGAGGAGGCGGGGGCGGTAGGCGCGGAAGGAGGAGGGAGGGAGAAGATGTTCCTGTGGGACTGGTTCTACGGGGTGCTGGCCTCGCTCGGCCTGTGGCAGAAGGAGGCCAAGATCCTCTTCCTCGGCCTCGACAACGCCGGCAAGACCACTCTGCTCCACATGCTCAAGGACGAGGTGCGTTGCCAGCCCGACCGCCCCGTTCGCTCCTCCGATCTCGGCTCGTCTCCCCAGATCTGATCGGACTCCTATCGGATCCTGTCCATTTCGCGGTTTCGCTGGATCCCTCTGACCCGTGTGCTTGTCTCGATCGTTGCAGCGTTTGGTGCAGCACCAGCCGACGCAGCACCCCACGTCGGAGGAGCTCAGCATCGGCAAGATCAAGTTCAAGGCCTTCGACCTCGGCGGCCACCAGATCGCGCGCCGCGTCTGGAAGGACTACTACGCGAAGGTCGAGCTCGATTTTCCCATTCCTTTCTATACGTGTCATGTCATGTGGTCAGGCCAGATCTATGCTTTGTGTGCTGTGGTCGTCACTTTTGGGGTGCTTGGTTGAAAACAACGTGTGTTTCGATCCGCTGTAGGTTAGAAAGGCTGTCCTTTTCCCTTTTTGGCGATGTTGAAGGGATGCCGGAAATTTGTGATTTGACGTAGTTGAGTTTGGTCTAGGAATCCCTGAATCTGCTAATTTGAGAAATTGAACTGTAGCTCCAATACGGAAGTGATTTATATGCTTCAGCTTTTGTCATCAATCAAATTTCATAGGTCAACCGTGGTTCTTTGGAACATATGAAGAGGCAGTGTAAAATTGAATATAAGAAATTGATAGCCTTTGTTTGTGATGCTGGTTTAGTTGCATATAGAGATAAAGGTGAGGCACTAAAGAAGAGCTAATGACTAGAAGATTATTTGCTGAAAAAGTGCATGCTATTGTATGTTCCTTCTGGGATCACGCTTAAGATCCTTCGGTACACATTACTATTTGGGAGGTTACTGCATCAACTGTATCTTTTCTACATACATAATACATTGCTTTGGTACCACATGTCTTTCAATAGCTTTTCTCTGGGTGCATGTGTATTCATTGACATTTGTGTTCTTTAGACATAAACATTTGCTTCCATACCACGCTACTTAATTTTTGTTATGTAACTTGCAAGGTTGTCGACAAAACAGTCTATTCTTCGTTTACAACTGTTTCTAACAAAACTTTCCTGGCACTTGATAAAATAATCCAATTTGTTTGTGCAGTCAAAGTTTTTTAGGTGCAATTTAGACTTTTAGCCATATGGTGGTGTTTAACGAGAAATTTTGCAATGCATTAGCTGCCTTTGCTTTGAGCTGGCAACCTTGCTCTATCCTACAACAGTAGTACATCTGTTATTATTTTTAGTTTATTTTGCATGGTGTATAGCCATGCCTCATTTCACTGTAAAGAGGCACCCATATTACACTCATCCTCAGTCTTACCTAATCTGAGAAATACATCAGCCCTTTTAAATTAGATGGTAGGGATAAATGTGTTTTGGTACATAGCTATTGGTACAGGCTGATGTTATGATATATTTTTGCATGTATTTGTTCTAATGTACAGTCCTTATTCCTCATACTAAAATACGCTATGATGTGTTTTTCTTTACTTACATTTATACTTTTCTTGCATCTGGAGCAGCTATTTATATGTTTGCCTGATTTTTTTTATATCACAACAGGTTGATGCTGTAGTATACCTGGTAGATGCATATGATAAGGAGCGATTTGCTGAATCAAAAAAGGAGCTCGATGCTCTTCTGTCTGATGATTCCTTGGCCAATGTTCCATTTCTCATCCTTGGCAACAAAATTGACATCCCATATGCTGCCTCTGAAGAGGAGCTGCGGTATCACCTAGGCCTTAGCAACTTCACAACTGGGAAGGGCAAGGTCAACCTTGGCGACTCCAATGTCCGGCCTCTTGAAGTTTTCATGTGCAGTGTTGTCCGCAAGATGGGATATGGTGACGGGTTCAAGTGGGTCTCCCAGTACATCAAGTAGGGTTCTTGCCAAGGCGCATGCTCAGCCCAGCAATTTTTTGCCTTGTCATTTGTTCTGGTTAGTGGTTCGTCACGACAATGATGATCATCATGGTATCGTGGAGGGTATGAAGAGAAAAAACAGTGCTTACCATTGGGAACATGTTGAATCTTTAGCCTCGAAACAGTTTGTTATGTCAAACTCCTGAAATTCTTTTGCTTTTCCATAGGACGTTTACTAAGGACTTGTGGCGATGGATTATAAGATTATTGGTTTCTTAAATTATGTCTTTTGTTCATGGATAACACAAGAGTTGCCGTTACAATTTCAATGCATGTTACTTCTTTTGATGAAAAATTTCCTTATTAGTCCTGAACTCTGAGAATCACCTGCCTTTGGCGCAACACATTTCTTGCAGTTCAATCTTGTGCGTGCGTGTTTAAAAAATGGATGCACATCAGATTACCAAATTGAATTATGAACCAACCGATAAGAATAAAGAGCCTTGATTTGAAGTAACCATTTTGGCTAGACTACATACTACGCTTACAAATAAGTCATACTTAAATTTAGGTGACGTTTTTTTTAGTTCATCTTGTGTTGGAAAAGCTAAAGTCTCTCTGAAGCTATGAGCCTATGCTTGCATTTGCAAAGCAGCCTGGCCGAAAACACTATAACAATCTCGGTTTCCCACGGGAACAGAAGTATGTCCTACGGTGTTCCTGCAAAACAAAAGAAACCGAGATTTGAAAGTGTAATTTGAATATGTTTTGGGTTCTTAGTTTGGTCGTCATTCATCTTTGATATAATTTCCTTCCCTTTGGGGCATGGAATGAAGATTGGAGAACGAAGTGGTTGTGTGCAAAAATCTCGATTTTTTTTTTGGTTATCTCGACCACCTTGGTCCGTTGTACCTCTCCGATTGTCAACATCAATTGGTGGCGGGCAAAGAAAACTAGGCACGTGCGCACACCTGGTTTCTTCTAATCCTTGTTCTCTCAGTCCACGTTACTTGTAGATTCGTGTGCTAAGACAGCGTGACAGCAAATATGTCTACTGCCTCTCCTTTTCTTTGGAGAAATACTCTTTTTTTTTTTGCGGGTATTTGGAGAAATACTCTCTCCTGTCGGTCAGGCTCCTTTATGTTTTTTAAACAAATAATTATTCACCCCTCTCTTAGTTTGGTAGCCATCACAAGGGAATATACACTCTCACTTTAGTTCAAGAAGACTGTCGTTCAAGAATCCTGACGGCGGTACAGTAATCTTGAAGTAAAGTGATTCTTCGACGACAGTCTTCAAGAAGTAAACTGAGAGTGTACCACCAATTTTCTTTACCACCAGCCTCACCCTCGCCTCTCGCCTCAGCCCGTCAGGATTCTTGGACGACACTCTTCATGAAGATTAATGTTCGTAACCAGTATTGAATCTTTTTGGAGAAATGTTGAATCACTTTTCATCAAATGTTGAAATAGACAGTATAAAATGTTGAAGGTTCTATTCTCACAAAATGATGATTCTGTTTAACCAAAATGTTGGATATGATTTGTTGAATCTGGTATATTAAATATTGATATCTTAATGAGTTTAATGGGCTTTATAATTGGGTGGCTTATAACATAAAGACCTATACTAGAAAATGCATTATATATATATATATATATATATATATATATATATATATATATATATATATATATATATATATATATATATATATATATATATATATATATATATAAGATCAATTTCGAATTAAGTACCTTAATCTATGAGAATAACCTGAAAAATTGTTAGTATATTTTTTTAACATAAGACGTCATGAGGACCCGGTGTGTCCGAGGACCGGTGGATGGTCGCTTCCTGGTGTGATGAGTGATTGACAACGTGGTGTGGAGTTGACGTTTCCCTTGGCTCAAGTATTGCAGGTGTAGAATGCGGCTTGGTTGCATTGGTGCAGGTGAAGAATAGGCGCGAAAGGTCTTAGCCATGGCGGCCTCTGAGGAGCGGAGAGACAAGTAGGCTTGGTTCGAGGGACCCGGTGGCCGGTGGATCAAGTGCGGTTCACATGCTGGCAAGAACGAGCAAGGGGACGTGGTTCCGGTGCGAGGTAGCGGCTCACGACCGAAGCTCGTACGCAGACGAGAAGCCGGCGCAAGGTGGCGGCTAACAACCGAAGTTTGCGCGCGGGGTTTGGTGATTTGGCCACAAAATCATCGGTGGACGGTTTCCCTTGGTTTGGGCCTCAAAACCAAGGATCGAGGACTCGACGTGGCGAAGATGGGCCACTGGGCTGTGGCATCAGCCAGGGGCGGTTTAACCGCCCCCCAGGGGCGGTTTAACCGCCTCCCCCTGGGCCGGCCCAAAACTCGGCGTCGAGGAGCTTCGATCCGGAGGACACGCGGCGTGACTGCAAGGCTTGCGTTGGAGGGAAGCTAGCTTGCAGTGGAAGGTGCCCGAGCCGGAAAATATCTGAGAACCAAATGTCAAATTTGCCCCTGAGGGGTATGTATCACTTAGGGGTAGTTTAGTCTTTAGAGCACCACCACTTGGACTACTAATAGCCCCTCCCAGGGCTGGTGGCTCTTATCTCTTCTAGTTATCTCTTTAGTTTTTCCTTAGAACTAGTTTTCCCTTTCATCCCCTCCACCTAGAACTACTTTGAATCATTCCTAATTTGTATAGGTGAATTCATGGTTATGTGATGGAGTTTGTGCTGCTCATCTTTGTGCCATGATTTGATTTCACGAGCTCCTTCTTCCTTTTCTATTTTCGTGGGTATTTTCGGAGCTATTTTTGAGGGATTTTCGTTCTTCTCTTTCTAGGGCATTTTCTCTCGGATTTCTTTGGGGGATTCACGTATGAGTGCCTTGTGCCTCTTTTGCTGGTGATCCTTTGCCCCCAAACGCCGAGAATCGCTTTGGATTTGAGATTTTCGGGATGAACTCGAGGTCATGGTGTTCATCACGAGATCTGAGATTCCGGGAGTTGTACTGAGTTAGAGGTCCGAGATCTTTTGGGAAAACACTCCACTGGAGGTCTAGATCATCTGACCAAAATCTCGCCTCAAGAGCTCAAGCGGTTTGGGAGATCCACTTTTGGTTTGACTTTTTCCCGAGCTTCCCAGGCCAGGGCGGTTTAATCGCCCCCCTAACCCGGTTTAACCGCCCCCTCTGGGTGAGTTGGATCGAGTCTTGTTTCGGGTCGTTTTGTGTTCCTTTCGATCGATTCGAGTTCCGCTGCGTGTTTCTTGTTCCTAGGGTCAGTAGCTTGACAGTGGCTACGTGATCTTGGCAAGATTGCTCGCGGAGGTTTCGGAGTTGATTTGGGAGAATAGCCGGATTGGTTGGAAAGAATTTTTATCGGCTCACATTCACTCCCCCCCCTCTGGTCGCCGTTTCGGTCCTTCACGTCATATTATGTATCTGCTCACAAAATTTGAACTTAAAATTTAACTCATATATGGAGAAACAAAAATGCCAAAATATATTAGAGATAGATTAGACCAACTAAAATAATTTGAAGAAGTAAATCGAGCCAAAATTTTGCTTAGATGGTTAAACCGATAAATTAAATAGGTAAGTACTCTAGTAAAATAGACATTTTCTAAAAGTAAATTCAGTAAATAAAGTGTACTCTGCAGTACTCCGTATCTATTCCTATATATTAAAACTCCAAGAATTGGAGCAATCCTAGGCTAGGTGCTACTATTCATGGGTCCCACGGGACCCACCATGCGTGGGACCCACGTGACACGTGTGTGTGGGGCCCACATGACCCGCATATGTGAGACCCGCATACCCGTACGTGGGACCCACGGACCACTATATGTGGGGCCCACCATTTTTTTTTGCAAAACAGGACTTACAATTTTTGAAAAATATTATATCGTGCTTAAAAAACCAATACAACATAAATGCCAAAAAATTAACAAATTCTCAATCACGAAAATTATTGTATGGCGCTCAGACTCAAATAACCAATGATGTAAGGTATAACTATTTTAGGATGAATTTATATTCTAATACTGATCAATTAAATTTTTAATTATTTTAATTGATTTAATAATCAATACAAGCAATATATGTTATTTTACTAATATTTTAGAACATAAAAAAATTTATAGTAGCGCGCATAGCGCGCTAATCTGACTAGTTATATATTGTCGCTCCTGAAAACAAAACCAGAGGAATGTCGGCTAAGGATTTCCGTCCATCTGCTGCAATTTGGCTAATGCTATATTTCCTATGGTTTTCCTGCAATCCAGGCGGGACTCGGGAGAGTAAGGCCAGATGAGACAACCAGTTGATCCTCTCACTAACACGTTGGTAACCCATTACCCAAGTATCCTCTGGAGCATTCTGTCAAACACCTTGCATGTTGTAGCCGCAGCACATGCACTTCGATCATGCAGAAACAAGGGAAGCGGTGAGTGTGGAACAAGCTTTACCAACGCATTGTTCCGCACGAGTCAGCAGCTAGGCGGGTGAACTCCGGAGGCCTGGCTATCTCAGGATCCATGGTGGCGGTGTGTGGGGAGATCACCGGCGGCAGCGTCTATTATCCGAATTAGGGTCCCGTTCGTAAAATATCGGAGCGTGTATATTTGCATAAAGCATCATGGTTCGGACGGCTCCGCCTCCGGCACCGACTGCCGCCGTCCGCAGCAGCAGCAGGTCCGGTCCCGCCCGCTCAGGGTCTTCCCTAGCACGGAAGCTCCACTCCCATGCTCTGCTCCCTTGCCTTGGTGTGAATGAATTGATCTAATATACCGCATGGCCGGCACTATAGTTACAAATTTTGAGTTGAAAAGAATCGTTTTGTATGCAAGGTTGTGAATTCCGCGCGGAATCGAACGATTTTCTTTTTTTTTTTTAAGACAACAGTAGTTTTGACCGCCCGTAAATACAAGATACAATAGGGAACAATGCAAGGGCTCATGGTTTCGACAGCCTAAATAAATTGCAAGTTCCAATTTCAGCAATTAGCAGCCATGATCTGCACTTTACAAGGCAGTGTTCATGCTATCCCGGCGGACCAGCATCTCCGTGATGCCCTGAACCCACTTAGGCCTCGTTCGGCAGCGCAGTTTCACAGCAGGGCCTGGTTTCGTTACTGGACAGGATTGAGTTGATCCAGCCGTGTCACTGAATCCTGCAATCGGTCGTTCCATCCATGCCGGAATAAAAAACCAGTGATGAAAAAGCCTGTTCGGCTGCACAGGATCAAAATCATGGGATCAAAGCCTATTCTGTTGCACGGAAGCCTCGTTGGCCAATTATCAAGTCTGACAAATGTCCATTGTTTTTCTGAGATCCACACGATCCTAACAAGAAAGGAAGATCTTTTTTGGGTACACTTCAACTATCACACGTACAAACCGTTACACTAAAACATGAAAAAGCTACAGTTTTTTTTGGTTCCATGGCAAGCAAGAATGAACATCAAAACATGATTTTCATAAGATAACCAGCATGTGGTCATGCAGAACACCAGTACTACTTCAACCTATACCTGATCATGGGTCGGGTTGTGTCGGGTTCGGGTCGGGTCATGTCGGGTTGGCGGGTCAAAATCGTTGACCCGCGCCCGACCCGTGACATGGTCGGGTCGGGTCGGGTTGTGCCGGGTTCGGGTCGGGTTTCGGGTTTCACGTGTAATTTTTCGGGTCGCGTCGGGTTGGGTCGGGTTTTTTAGTGTTTCGGGTTAAAAAACTGGCCCGTGCCCGACCCGTCACGTGCTCGGGTCGGGTCGGGTCGGGTTTTTTTCGGGCGGGTCGGGTCGGGTTTATCGGGTCGGGCGGCCCATGATCAGGTATACTTCAACCTTGTAACCAGCATCAGCATGAAGACCGAAAACAAGTCTGAACATGGAGATTATCCATGTAATTAGATGACAAGAAAAGGCATTGTCTGTTAGTATATGCAATGTGAACATTAGAAGAATTGACAAGAGTAAGCAAGACGTAGCAACAATACCCACAGCTTAAAAAAGACAAATGAAAGAAAGCAAAAAGGAAACAACTATATGAGTATATTGCTTGCAGGCTTGCAGCATACCACCCAATTCATCTGAGCATTTTGTTCTCATGGTTCCAAATTAAGAGAGTGAAGCACTCCCAAGTCTTGACAACCCCTAGGTACTATGAAGAAGAACCAGATTCAGGGACTGGTTGGATTACAGCAGGCAGAGGGCCAAATTAAACAGCAGAAGATCATGCCAAAGAAAGAGGCCAAATTAAATTCTAAAGCACAAACATCAGAAAAGAGTTGCCTTCTCGTTCACAGAAGCAGGGTAATAGCAGTGTCAGAAGGTGTCCTAAGTTGCCTTCTCAGAGGTTTGCTATGATCTGCTCAACGGAGTGCTTCTCAAAAGGAGGAGCACTTCTCATACAAGAGGTGTCAGAAGAAAGCAATGCTCATCATAGCTGTTCCTACTCTTTATCAACAGGAGAACCGAGCGGGGGCTCGGTTGGTCAGCTGAGCAGGGATTTAGGCTGCCCACCCGCGTTCGAGCGTCGATAGGCGCGGGTGCCTCACCTTCTTCTTACATGACAGCCAGCGCTCCTGGCAAACTTCAAAAAAAAACTCTTTACCAACAGAAAGATACATAAATAAAAGAGACTCAACTTAAGTAATGAGCAGTTATAATTCCTAGAGATGTAAACTAGGAAGACGGACAGAATAGTGACAAAAGGTGGGTTGGAGCAAGTCATTCTGTTAATGAGCTCAGAGAGTTGCTAATCTGCTCAAGGAAGGGACTGATCCCTTCTCATACAAGAGGTGTCAGAAATAAGCAAGAACTCATCACAGCACAAGCACAGAAGATTTTTTTACACTGTGGCCTATTGTTGCAGACTCTATCATCAACAAGACAACAAGGATAACACTCCAAGAACAGATCGAGCATAGGCATAGCCACAGATCGAGCACAGTTGCTTCAATGCTAAACCTGGACAAAACAACAGATGCTTCAGTTGTTCAGTGCTAATGGCTTCCACACTCCAAGAACAGCAAGCTCAATGATAATAAGAAGTTATACTGCTAAACATACAACACTGCCCTTACCAAACATCTAACACCATAATAACCAGACATTCACATAGTATTCTCTGGGCCTCTGGCCCCGGCAGATAAAAAATAATGTACTCTGCTAATCAAAGGTGCATCATGTGAAAAAACATTAATCAAAGGTGCATCATGTGAAAAGCACTGAACACATAGCAATTTTGTCAGACATTATATCTTTTATCACTCTGCACATCCCTGCTGGCAAAAACGACTCCTAAATTTGAGTAAAACACAATCCAGTACCAAAGAACTTCTCAGCTCATTCTAATAATTGAAACTGATGATCATCTATCTTTCACATGTTCTTTAGCCAAGGCTATTCACCCGTGCCTCTAGGAGCAAACTGCTTGGCAACATCAATAATAAGACCCAATTATGTCAGAAAGAGATGCCATAAATCCCTAGCATAATTTGTGCCATCAATTATTCACCTATCAAGATAAGTTAATCTCATGAGATGGGATTACCTCTTCTTGTAAAAAAAAATCTTATACCCTAAAAACGATTCATGGATTCTTGGCTTAGTGTAGACTTGGAAGTTAACTTGGTGGACCCTAAATTTAAACCAATAACCTCAGGGGACAAATCTACGACAGCCTTGCAGTAGGCTGTTGCGCTGTGCTGTTCTGCAGAATCTTGCTGGTCAAGGGAAATATAACAGTAGACACAGATCGAGCACAGGCAAAAAGAGTTCACCCAAATCAAGTGCATTTGCAAGCAAGGCTCTAGTATCATCTTGCAAGAAAAAGAGTTCACCCAAATCACACAGGCACACACAGTCACAGCCACAGATCGAGCACAGGCACGAATCATAGATCGAGCACAGGAACAAATCACAGATCGAGCATAGGCACAGGCACAGCCACAGATCGAGCACAGGCATCAAGAATCGATCGAGCACAGGCATCAAGAACCGAGGATGAGAGGGAGAGAAGAGGAGAAGGCGAGGACTTTACCAGCGAGAACGCGGCGGAGACGGTCACCGTCGCCGTCGGGGACGTGGCACGCCGCCACCCTTCTACCTCGTGCCGCCGCGTCGTCGCCTCGAGCCCGCGTCGCCGTTGAACTCGCCCCGTCTCTCCCCGCGCCGTCGTCGCATCGTCTCGGCTGGAATTCGATCCCGAAAGGGTGAGGTAGGTTTTCGTTTCTGGAGGTCTTCAACTGGACGGGTTTTGGTTTCGGTCTCTTTTGGTTTCGGTCCGCTGAAAAAGAACGCGTTTTTTTTGATGGGCCGGAATCGGAAACGGGCCAATTTCGTTCCCCGGGAACAAGGCCGGGAACGGGCCGATCCAGCAGAACCGAACGGGCCCTTATGCTGATCATACTTGTTTCATTGACCGTCCGAGAGCACCACCCTGCCCCTGTCTGACCCCCAACCAGTATCATCAAGGACTCGAGGCACGCTCCACCGCCGCGGCGACCGCCTCGCCGGCGACGCCACCGCCGCCTGCCCAGCCACCCTCGTCCCACACCTTCTCCGAGAGACTGAGAGCTCAGAGTTGCGACGCGCGAGCCGGCGAACGCGGTTCGTGCGGTTACCCCTCTCGATCTCCGAAATCGAACTCCTCCCCCAATCCGGGAAGCGAAGGCGGCGAACATCTCCTCTTGCCCCTGCTCCCCTCTGCCGTCCTCCGTACCACCGGCCGCCGCAGGCATGCAGGGCCCTGCCACGCCCGCCCCGGCGGCGGGCCCATCCAAGGGCAAGTCGTCGGCGCAGAACCCTAGCGGGCACCACGCCGCGGCGCCCGGCCCGTCGGGTACGCCGTCTAAGGGCAAGTCGGCGGCGCAGAACCCTAGCGGGCACCACGCCGCGGCGCCCGGCCCGTCGGGTACGCCGTCCAAGGGCAAGTCGGCGGCTGCGGCGCAGGCCGCGGCCGCGGGCCAGGGCTCGTCCTCCCACCACCACGCCGCTGGCGGTGGCGCCGACGCGGCCGCCACCACCCTCAAGCGCAAGCGTGGCGTCTTCCAGAAAGACTGTACGTGACGCCAGTAATCCCCAATTTGGCTAATTCATACTTCGTTGTGTCTGTCTTTTGGTCATTCAATTCAGTTTTCGCTCATTCCCAATTTGTGTGTTGTAATTACTGTCTTCGTTCTTGCAGTGCAGCACATGATGTATGGATTTGGGGACGATCCGAATGTGAGTTTACTGAGCTATTATCTGTTTATTTCTATAATTTATTCATTCATTGCTTAGAGCAAGAATTTAGATTGCAACTGATGATAAAAGGCAGTATGCTGTAGTGATGATAGTCTGTGCATTAAACCTTCGATTCTCATTCCTAATATATGATGATTTAAATAATCTTCATGTGCAGAAAGAAGCACATAGTTTTTCCTTATGAAGGAAATTGAAATCTCCTTTGCTCATATGTGGTTTTGTTGACTTTACAGCCACTTCCAGAAACCGTTGCGCTTGTGGAGGACATTGTTGTGGAATATGTCACTGACCTGGTAAGGTTATGTCGCGTTTCTGTCTTCTGTGCTATCATAATTGTTGTAAGGCTATGTGGATGGAAGGAAAAACATGATTGACGCTTTGCACTTGTGACCCTGTTTTTAATGATTCTGAATGATGAAATGTTATTCCTGTTTCAAGTTTCAACATTCATGTTTATTACGTTTTTGAACTCCGTGTTCTGGTGTCCTAAGGTGACAGATTAAGCATAGAACCACAGTATATTGCCTCTAATAGAAGCTTCAAGATGTTTTTGAGATTTTTTGATACATATATGCATATGCAGTATGCCCATGTCTGTATTTATTTAGAAGTCAGTGTGTAGCTGCGCACGGAGTTTCAGACTAATATGTGCTGTGCCCAATGTGCTTTTGTATGCCACAAATTGTACCTTTCATCATACAACTTTTGTAATTGCTGTTGTCTGTGCATTGCTTTAGATTGATAGACATGAACTTTGTTCACATCAAGAAGTTGGTACCAGGGTTTTGTCTGATGATTCGGAACTTTGTTTGGCCAACTGTTATCATCATGAGTTCCTACTGAGTAGAATGTAAAAATTTGTTTGTGTCACATGGAGCCTTGATTTGTCCATTTGATTACTTTCTGGACATGTATTGTGTTTATTCACGCATGATTTGGAAACATGAAAATCATATGTTCTTTGGTTAACAGCCGGGGCTTTCCCCATTTAGTACACACTGTCACACTCCATATTCTGTTTTGAGTAAATTCATGTTCTTCAAATGCATACTGGTGTGTACTATCAGGTGAGTGTGGTGGAATATCAATTATGTAGTAGATGATTACTGTGTTCAAGTATTCCTGTGACTTGGTAGATGGATAAAATCACGACACAGATACATTATGATTTGGTCAATTCATAATGTGCATTCATGATGTGTGCCTTTTCTCAGGTGCACAAGGCACAAAATGTTGCATCAAAGAGGGGAAAGCTCTTGACAGAGGATTTTCTTTACCTTATACGCAAGGTACATTTTCCAAACTCCACATATGATTACCTTGTTTATTTGCCGTGCAGCTCACACTTATGCTGGCTTTTAGGATATGCGGAAACTGCATCGTGCTACTGAACTACTCTCCATGAATGAAGAGCTCAAGCAAGCAAGGAAAGCATTTGACGTGGATGAAGAGACGCTGGCTACAAACGCCACCATATGATACCTTCACAGAAGCCTCACAAACCATCATACAATCTGCATTAGTTTTCCGCTCAGTTGTTTCTGCTGAAAGGAATCTACAATGTTGGTTTTGAGGACTCTTGCCTTGTACCTGACAAGAATATCGCATTAAACGCGTGCATTCCCATGTACAAACTTCAGAAAGCATTTCTGGCAAGGTATTATCGCTTAACACAAAGCACACGTTTAGGCCTTTTCTTTCTGATACGCATTAATTGGCAGCAAACTGTTCAAGAAGACAAGAACCTACAGTAAGAGATTAATGGATGAATGCAAGATCGATGATAAGCTGATTCTACAGCATAGTTTTGAGTTTTAGGGCAACATTTTACAGCATAGATTTATAAAGCTGACCCAAAGCTAAGAGAATTCAGGACTCAACTAGCCTATATATTACATAAACCAGGTAGTAGCATATCACTCCACCATAAACTTTTGGCACTGAAGATCGTAGAACAGCAGCTTAGCAAAGGGAGGAAATGCAGGGTTCATCTGTTTTGCGGTAGGATGACTAGCCGAACTTGTTTTGAATGTCAGTGCTTTCGAGCTCTCCTTCCAAGTGTAACAACGTCACCATGTCCATGAGCAGCTCGGGCCACTCACAATACAGGATTTCCTCAATGTCTTCATCGTTGTATTCATGCAAGTGGCTTCTTACATTCCTGTTGAGCCGCAGTAGATCGTACTGAGTCCTTTTGTACTCGTTTTGGCAATTGACCACCCACTTGTTGATCTGTGCATTTGCCCTGGCAGTATCTAACCAGCTGTTCTCGTAGGGGAGCTTAGAGATTATCCTGTTCTTCTTCTTCTTTGATTGGTTTGTGCGACCAAGGTATTTGACAATTCTATCGTGTAGCATAAGGAAGACCTCAGTGCTGTGAACACAAGTAACAAATATGAGCAAATGGCAACAACAAACAAATCAAATACGATAAAACCGAGTCGAAAATTTACCGGTTTTTCATGGGCAGCAGCGCAGCATTATTCACAATCAAGAATTCATCTCCCACTGTAAGGTTGTCATTTCCCAATAGCGCGAGGAATCCCCTGAAGTCTGGAGGCAGCTTGGCAATATCCCCACCTGAAATTCTGATCAGCGCCTGCAGGACCCTGGACAGCTGCTTGTAGTCATCTCTCACACGCTCAATGCTGAAGCCTTTATCACTGAAACTGATCCCCCTCAGCTTGACGCTCCCGGCGCTTCCGATCCAGACGTGGGAGACCTGCAAGCGAGCAGCGAGGCTCTTGCCAACCGAGTGTTGGCTCCTCAGTATCAATGCAAGCTTCCTGCTGATTCTGGTCGCCTGGTCGGATAGTCGCCAGAATCTCTTGGATGTTCCTAGCACCTGGACCTGGATCAGCATCGCGTTGGCCTTGGCGTAGCTCTTGGCGTCGCACAGCTCCTCGGCAGACGACTCGTCGATGTCCTCAGTGCTACGAACACAGATAGCAAAATGAGTGTTGCCAGAGAGAAATAGAGAACCATGGAGCACGGAGAAGTTTATCGCAGTTATCTGACGAAGCAACAAAGAGCAGAAACTCACTTGCATTGATACTGAGAAGCCGCCGCTCCGTTGGCAGGTACTCCACTGCTCCACTGCAGGTGTCCAATGTTTGGACCAGCAGCCTGCCGGAAATACCCAATCAATGCACACGAAAAGGAAACATTCAAGTGAAAAAATTGTACCTACTGCTCTGGTCTGAGTCACAATAGATTGGTCCCGGATGATCTTCCTAATCAGTTTCTTTACTTTCTTTTCAAGAAAGAAGAATCTTTTTGACCTTTTTTTATATGAAAATAAAAAATCTCTTGCGTGGGAAGGTCGTCAAAGGTTCAGATTCCTCATATTACCTTTGATCCTGAGAAGGTAAAGGTTTTACTGTTTATTTGAATGTCAATCTTCATTGTGGAGCTCTGAATACGTTTTCAAGGATTTGACATTTTAGTAAATTAGATGGCGACAGTTGAAGCTAAGGGCCTGTTTGGAGAGGAGGATCACTCTAGTAAAGTAGTAAGACTTCGGTTCAAGTATGCACTAAATCCAGACATGGAAGACCGTCTGCAGACTGCAGTGTGGGAACAAGAACATACTGTTACACAGTACAGACTAGGGACACAAAAGGAAGGAAACGGAGGAAGAACACTGTATGTTGCTGGCAGATTTTTGCTACCATGGATGTGGACTCGAACCTGCGTCAGGGCGCCGCCGCCGAAGGTGGCCGGCGTAGCGCCATGGGGATGGGGGCCTAGAGCCTGCTGATGAGGCCGACGAGCAGCGGCAGGTGGGTCATGGCTCAAGTACTGCGGCTGGTAGTAGGGATAGTGGCCACCTCCCCCGTGGACCACCGGCCCTTGATGGTCATCTTGTCCCTCGAAGCACCTGAGGACGTTTCCCATGGAGGATCACTCTCTATCTGCTCCTGCTCCCACCTCCCCACTTGTTCAGCTACCGAGCTCAAAGCAAGCTGCCAGAGGTGAGGTGAGGGAAGAGTAAAGAGAAAGGGTAGTGGGACACGGGAGGAGAAAAAACAGAGACTAGAGTAGACCGGAGACCTGGAATCTGGGTTACTGTTCATGATTGGATTGCAGGACAGAGTCGGATTGACTTGAGATGACCATACGGTTTGCTTTTCGTCAGGCTAACGTTTGTCTGTATGTACATGAAAAAATACAGTATACACGAATACATCTGCCTGTGACTCGGAGCAACATCATCTAAACGTGAGTCTTTTACCCCTATGCCATTAAGAAAGATGCCAGTTACCCCTATGCCACAAAAAAGTTTCTTCATACCTGTGTGCCATGAGCCTAAGTTTCATTTACCCGTGTGCCACTTTGAATGGATGGAGACTTAACAGAGGTGTTTTTTTTTTTTTTGAAAGGCCTTAACAGAGGTGTTAGTGGCTATGAAAAGACCGTTTTGCCCTTGTGTATAATAGTGGCTTAAAAAAATTCGAAAAATTGAAAAACAGTTTTCAAACCGTATAAAAAATCAGAAAATGGAAAATATATTTTAAAAAGCGAAAAAAATCAGAAAAAATGATAAAAAAATTTGAAATTGTATAAAAATCCAGAAAATTCGTTAAAAATTATAAAAATACGGAATAAATTGATAAAAATGTTTTAAAATAAAGGAAAAAGTTTAAAAATGCAGAAAAATTTAGAAAAATGTGGAAAAATTTAGGAAAAAGTGAAAAAAAAATTAGGAAAAATCGGGCATAATTTTTTGGAAAAAGGAAAAATAGGTGCATGACCATTGCATACCAACAAGTAACTACATATCACATGGAAAAACAAGACATAACCATTGCATAGCAACAAGTTCATTTCACCAACATGTAAGCAAATAAGTTTCATCACACTTAGTCCACACATAGAAGTAGCAGTTCACTAGTGTTCATCACACCAAACCATACATGTCTGAAATGACATCAAAAGTAGTAGTTCCACCACTTGATTTATTCAAGCTGGAGTTTCTTCTTGCTTCTGGTATTAGAAGCTGAGCTAGATGGGTTGGCCACTTCAACTGGAGCCCTCCTTGGCGAGTACTTCTTCATGACGGCTTGCTTCTTCCTTGGTGTCGGCACTGTCTGTCGAGAGCCTTCAAAGGATGCAATGTCTTCATGAACAGATGGAGGTTGCTCAATTTGGGGAGGAAAGGGATCATTGGATCCAGTTGCAGACCTTGTGTGAAAGCAAGTAAAATAGATCAGTTATGTTGTAATTGATTAGATTTGGAAAAGTGAAAGATCATACCTGCTGGTACTCGCTGGTGGTGGCCCCTTCTTTTTGGCGCCTTTTTTCACTCTCTTTGGCTTACGTGTAGCAGTAGCAACCGCCTCATTGTGTGGGAATACCATGGCTGATCCAGGAGTGGCCACAACAAGGCTAGTCACTGTGTTACTGGAAGATGTTTTCTTCTGCTTCTTCTTTGGTGGACCCCTGAAATAAAGTATGAGAATGTTATTTTGCATAGGTAAACATGAAGTCATTGTGTAGCTATGTCTAGAAGGTTTACCTCTCAGCCTCATATGCAGCTATGTCATCTGGATTGCCATTCTTACATGTGTACCAATGGTGCCCATACTGGTGGCATATTGGGCACTCATGTTGCCTTTTTTCAGTACCTTCCTCTGATTTCTTCTTGCTACTACCTCCCTCCAAAGCCGATTTCATCCTGTTCTTTCTCCTTCCTCCCGCAGTTGACTTAAGCAATGGGGTGAGCTTGTGATTACTTCAATGTCAAGGTTATAGCTAGCTGCTCTCAACTTCTGCACTACATGAGGCAAGATCTTTCCTTCAAACTTTTGGGCAACCCTTTTTCTATTATTCCATTTAATCAAGATCATTTGTCTAATGGTATCCATCAAGTCATCCAAGTGTAGGCCTTTCTGATCCTTTACCTGCCAACAAAGAGCAATTCATGTAAACATGTAATAAAACAGGAAATCAATGCAAATAAAGTGTTAATCAACGAAAGCTTACCCATTTATTGAATGCCTCAGCCAAATTGTTGGTAATATAATCTACTTTTGACAATGTGGAAAACTGGCTCCTGGTCCACAGCTTCTTGTGATTTTCCTGAAGCCATTTCATAGCCTCTGGCTTGGCTTCAGCCATAGCTTGATAATGTTTCTCAAACATGTAAGGGCTCCAAGAATATGCAGATGCCCACAGGTGATCATCAAAAATTTGTCCACTATATTGCTTCTTAAAATTCTGTACTAGATGGTACATACACTCTCTATGTTCAGCATTTGGGAAAACTGTACTCACCCCATGCATCACTGGTTGCCCACAATCAGTGCTGAATGTAAGACCAACTGGGTTGCCTATAGCTTCTTTCAACCTCTCCATAAACCATTCCCAATTGTCATTTGTTTCTGAGTCAATGACACCAACAGCTACTGGGTACATCCAGTTGTGACCATCAACAGCACAAGCTACACATAACTGTCCTCTAAACCTTCCATTCAAAAATGTACTATCTACTGCAAGATATGGCCTACAACCTCGTAGGAAACCATCAACACAAGCTTTCAAAGCAAAAAACAGCCTATTAAACCTTATTTTGTTGTTGATGGTATGGTGATCAATTACGACAAAGGATCCAGGACTAGTTTCCTCTATCTGAGTCTTCAATCTATACAGGTTGTCAAAACTGTTGGACCAAGGACCATAAAGTTTATCCATAGCACGGTTCTTACCTAGATACACTTTCCTGTAGGTCACATCAATTTTGAATTTTTCCTTCAATCTCCTTCTCAGCTCTTTGGCACCCAATGTCCCATCTTCCTTCAACCAATCAATCACTTGCTCACAGACCCAAAACTGTGTCACTCCTACACAAGTGCCTGCCCTCCTAGTGCTGTGACAATTCTCATGCAAGTATGGATTTCTTGTGATCTGCAAAAAAATTTATACATCAATGGTTACGTTATTTACTAAAAAAATGACATCGATGCATATAGAGTGTGACAAAAGAAATTTACCTGCACTGTGACTTCATCACTCAAAGTACTGGCATGAATTCTCCATCTACAACCCACATCATTGCCACTGCAATACACCCTGTACCGAGTTTTATCACTCTTTTCAATCTCATATTGGAACTCATATTTGGTAGCATGTGTAGCTAAAGCCAACTTAAAAGCATTCATGTCTGAATAAATGGTGCCTACTGCCATAGGTGGATCATTCTTATCATAGTCAGCATCAGGTTTCCGTGCAGGCAATCTATCTGTAACAATGTCATCATCCTCTACTTCATCATCAGACAAAGATTCATCTTCCTCTACTTCATCTACCAATGTGTCCGGTTCAGATTGCCTAGTGGAAATGGGAGGTGCTCGATGTCCAGGACCCATGTCAATGTACAAGTACTCATCATCAACACCCACATGCTCATTTGATGGGTTTGGGTTAGCAAGGGATTCACTATCCTCATGAATGCTTACTTCTACTGAATGCCCAGTACCAACTTCCCACTGTGAGGAAATGTCAGGAGGTTCACTACCCAAACCGGCGTCCATCCTACAGATGAACAACAACGAATGCTTAACACATATGCACACGCGTGAGCAATGGAGAGAGAAGTGCAGATTTACCTTGCTGTTGAGTCTCTGGGCCGCTGCTGTGCCTGCCTCCTGGCGCCCTGTCCTCTGGCCGGGCGGGTTGGGCGGGGGCGCACGGGCGCTGGGGGCTCGGGCCGCGTCGCGCCGGGGGGGGGGGGGGGGGGGGGGGGGCCAAAATCGCGCTGGCTCCGCGCGGGGGGGGTGGGGGGGGGCGCGGAGGCGCGCCCCGGCGGCCTGGGAACCTGGCGTCGTGGGGGAGGGGGGAGGGAGGACTCGGCAGGAGGCGCCCCGGCGGCCTTGGAGCCTGGCCGGCGGGGGGGCGGGGGGGGGGGGGGGGGGGGGGGGACGCGGAGGCGCGCCCCGGCGGCCTGGGAACCTGGCGGCGGCGGGGGGGGCGGCCTGGGCAGCTGGCGGGCGGCGTGGCCGGCGGCGGCGGCGTCGTCGTGCCCCCCGGCGGCGGCGCTAGGTCGTAGGAAGAAGAGGAGCACGGGAGAGAGAGTTGTTGTCAGGAAGAGGAGAATAGAGATGGGGGCAAATCAGTCATTTCCATGCGTGGGTCCCACATGTCACCGTTAAGTTTTCACAGAAGTTGGACGGAATGGCACACGCGTAAACAAAAAATTTGCTCATGGCACACAGGTGTCTGAAAACTTTTTTGTGGCACAGGGGTAACTGGCATCTTTCTTAATGGCATAGGGGTAAAAGACTCTCTAAACGTCTAAAAGACAACATTCAGGCTGCCGTTCGGCTGTTCACCAATGCTCTCGGCAATTAGTCGAGGAGTTAGTTTCTGACGGTGTTTAACTGAAAATTCTCGTCAGCTTGGTCTTCTGGTCATCAGTTAGGCCTTCTGGGAAGGCTACATCGAAAGTGACGTAGAGGTCTCCTTTCTTGGTGCTCTGGTATAGTGGCATGCCCTCACCTTTCAACTTCCTAACCTCTTTCGGCTTGGTGATCCCCTGCAGATTCAGGGCAATGCAAAGTTGAGTTATTGCAGTTCCACAAATGTCAAACTCATGAAGTGTAAAGAAATCAAAGTTAACCCCTAGTTACCTTGGTCCCGATTTCCACTGAATGGTTGTCGAGGTGGTTGAAGTTCTTCTTGAAACCGATCAGAGCTTCGAGCTGCGAGAGAAATGGGAGTTCAGTAGTTGACAAATGACAACATAACTAATGGAAGAGGCGGTGATGTCTGCAAAAGTTGCGGTAGGCTGCCATGAGAAGCTTAATCGATGGCTACTCTGTGGAAATAACGAGGATACAGTGGTTCAGATAAAGGCCTTCAGCGACACCAAAGAATCAGCAGAAATATTACCACAATTGTTTTGGCTGAATTTCTATCTTAGAATGTAACAAGAGCCCATCATATATAACCAAATGCCTTTTCTATTTCTTGATATCTATCTAGCAAGATATTCATCCATGAACAAGCACAAATTCTTTATTGATTCTTCCAACGGGATCGAACCTTCTTCTTTGATCGAAGGTCCTTTGTGGAAGATCTGTATAATTTCTGTTTAGGTAGAATTATTAGCAAGAGAACAAGACTGAAGAAGTGAACAGTACCAGTGAAATTGTTACTGTTGCATGTAAATCACTGCCTTTCTTCTGAAGCGCTCATGCTGTGTTGTCCGAATCTTAAACTGCCCACAAATTAAAGTGATTTTTGTCAGGGAAAGATACTGCCAAACTGATCATTCACTACTGCAATTTGCATAGAAAAAAAAACTAGGGCAGATAACAACCTTCAAATCACCAGGTTCTCCATCAATCTTAGGTTCACCATCCTCATTAAATAAATTTCCTGGAAGCAGAAAATATATAATATATTAAGATCATACAGAATGAAATCAACCAAAAGTGCGTTGCATCCATTATTCCACATGCCATAGATCATGCAAGAATAGGAAAAAATGTTGTTGGTTTAGAATAGTATAAAACCGGGGGTTCAGCCATGTAGCTCCAAAAGGGAGCCAACCAGGCAACCACCATAGATAAATCATGGAAGAAACAATATTCGGTTGCTTTGTACCTGTCCATCTTGCATTCCCTTTTCAATATCAACAATAATGAAATCACCTTCTCTTACGTACTTCACATTTGGGCATGTCTCACAAACCTGTAAAACGAAAATGTAACACCATATCATTGCAGAATGGAGCAAATCAGATATAGTACATGGATCACATACAGAAAGCTTTCAGAATAATGGAAGATGAATGTTCTTCATCATGAAAAACATGAAAAGATGAAACAACAAAACATATGTTCTAGATCATACCAACTGCAGAAAATAATTTGACTGTTAGAAATTTACCGGCTCACTGATTTGATAGAACATTCCAGGAGCAATTTCTCGTTGGCGAATTTCATTCCTACATTTGCATCGCCTGTTGCGGGAGCTGGTTTAATCACATTATTCTCCCTCCAAATCTATCATTCACCAGTAACATACCAAGTCAAAACAAATAATTATAAGCTGCCATAAGTGCAAATCATTTCCATAAAAATATGAAGCTTACTTGAAGAGTGAATTAAAATATGAAGCAAACTGATTTTACCTTTACAGAACCACCCATGTACAAGTCCTCAAGTGAGACATCCCAATTCAACAATGACATCATCACCCTTAATTATTTGCTCTTTCCTCCTTTTCCATCCCCCCGCCGCCAAAAAACTAGTGAATGGAAAAAGATGGCTACAACTGAAGATGTAGGTCATAGAAACATGCTAACATATTTGTCGTCACTGAGTTACATTTAACTAAAAATGAATCATATTATTTTAGTAACAAGATGTTATCTGCTAACAGCATATTAATCAGTAACAATGTGCATGCATGACAGGAGTGCACTAATTACTTATGCACTAAAACTTTTAGAATATGGAGTTCCGTTGCTTGTTAGGTGAACGATATATATAAAGGACAAGTACAACTAGACATGGATGACTATTGTACCACATGCTGC